>JBBPMH010000175.1:0-48017 GCA_038090235.1 Pulveroboletus ravenelii | reverse complement strand
ACGGTGGTCTCATCCCTCATGCTCGACACACGCCCAGGTTCGTGGGTGTCCACCCATACTTGGCCTCGACGTGGCCCCGACTCCATCGAGCGCTCCACAGAACGCTTCTCTACGTGAGGGGACCGCAACCGAAGATTGACCTCCCTAGTGAGCTGAGCTTCGGGTGTGTCTGTCCCTCTCTCACCGTGTGCATCCAGATCCCATCCCTCTCCTCGCCCGCACTTATCACTTCCGAGGCCACTCGTTCCCTGTCGCGCTCGAGCCGACGATACTATGGCTCACACGTCCGTTCACCGCACCCTGGCTGTTCGCTCTGCTTGTGCCAGCTTATATCATCGGCTTCGCCTTCCTTACCCGTGCCCAGTGGTTCCTCACGCCTTCCTCCTCCTTTGTCGACTGCACGTCTGTTTTCTGGACAAATAATGCTGGCTGCGGTCTCAACGGTGAACTATGTGCTCCTTTCACAAACACGTCCTTCGACTTCCGCTGTCCCGCTCAGTGTAGTTCTGTCGTGCTCCAGAACCTCCGTCTCGTCGGAGACCTGGAGCTTGATTTCGTGCCCCTTCTGATTGGTGGTGGGGACACACAAGGGACGTATCGAGGTGACAGTTTCATCTGCTCCTCTGCAATTCAAGCGTGAGTCCGGTCCTGTAGTTCGGATCTCGCACTTAGTGGTACGTTCGCAGTGGTTTCATCAGTGACTCCACTGGAGGTTGTGCATCCGTTCAGCTTGTCGGGAATTTCACCAATTATCTACCTGTCACTGCATCTGGTCTCACTTCTGTCGGGTTTCCCTCCGTCTTCCCTCTGTCTTTCCGGTTCTCTGCTTCTACTTCTCTCACTCATTGCGCAGACCTTCGAGACCCTGCCCTGGCTTTCAACATCCTAGTCACATGCTGTTTATTCCTCATTCTTCGGCCTAAAGCTATCGTACTGTATTGGTGCCTTGTGTGCATCGGATTCTGGCACACCGCTCTTTTCTCACAGCCGCAAGCCACACCACCGCCATTAGATGTGGCATTTGGTGCGTTTCTTCCAGCACTCTTTGTCTGTTATGGTTTCTGGAGGGTTGCGATTCGCTTCACGCTACCCACTTTCGCAAACGCTCCTTTCGAGGCCATGATCTGGTATCTCGCGCCCTACTGGACTGGGGTTCTCGTCAACCTCACCCTGGCACAGATACCCATTGATCGTCTTACAGCGCACGACATCACTCAGCAACCCGGTGGTCTCACCGCACTCGTCATCATTGTTCTGGTCTTGCTTGTTATTGTAATAAATCAGATACGTGTCATTCGAAAAACCGGTTATCTACCATATTATTTGGGTTGGTACGCCATGGGTGGTCTGGCCACTCTCGTTCTGGGTTTATTGCCAGGGTTGCAGTTGCGTCTGCATCACTACATTATCTCCATGGCGCTTTTCCCTGGAACGGGATTCCCGACTCGCCTTTCTGCCATCTATCAAGGATTCCTGCTCGGAATGTTTCTGAACGGCGTTGCCGGTTATGGGTTCGCCTCTATCTTGCAGACTGCAGCAGATGTACGTTCTGGATTACTTCATGGCTGCTACCAAACTGACTAGTTCGTAGCTTGTTAACGATGGGCCAACTGGCTCGCCACTTCCAACAATTCTTACCAACTCCTCGAATTATAATGCATCAATGACCCTGGCAGATCAGACAATCTCCTGGGCCCGTATACCGGACAGCCTGTCCGAGCAAGGTTGGAACGGATTTGCCCTTCTCGTAGACGACGTGGAGCGTTACGTGGGCAGTACTCTCAACTTTTCCCTTGCTGGATTGGAGGCAGGGCTACCCCATTTTTTCAGATTGGCCGTAGGCACACATACTTCTGAACCTGTATCTGATAACATTGACGGGATATTCTGCAGTACGCGAGCAACGGAAATCCTGGAGATTTCACCATGCCGGCGACCCTGTGGCCCAACGGGACGTGGATTAATCCTCTTCGCGGGCCGTCGTAATTTCACGTATTAAGCAGGCGTGCGGAACTCTGTTGTACATACTGGGGGTTACTGCAGGATGTAAACAAGACTGTGCCATGTTGAGGAGAATAGTATACTAGAGTGGACCATTAAGCAGATACATATGTATATACCTAATCTGGAATAAGACATATATAGCGGTCGCGGGAGGAACTGCTCATGTAAACTTGATGCCTACTCCCACCTCTGCTCAACGAGGGCCATTCAAGAAATGCCAGGGTGAGTCGTCCCTGCTGTTGCCTGCAGAGTGGCCGGATGGTTGACACACGGTACTACTGTTGAAGGTCAAGGATGGGTTTGCACCATATGTCCCGCAACCCGCAGAGGCCGAGTGTTCTTCCCTAATCTCAAGGCTGCCTTACGTCACGGACGAACTACCCACGACCACGAGCTTTCCACAGTGGAAAATGACAAGGGAGTCGATGGAGCAGATGGAATACGTGTCGCGGAGAACCACTTGCAGATTTCGGACAAGGTTGACTATCCTCCTCTTACCTCGGAAGGTCTGCGCCAATGGGAGATGCACGCCCACGTTGATCACGTCTTTGATTTGGTGCCTTTCTGGCAGCGTGGTATTGACGCGGCGGAGAAAGGCGAAGTGCTTCGGTTGGAGGAGTTTCTGGAGAAGATGGAGGGAGATGGAGGATGGAGGACTGCAAACGAAGTGCTGGGGATGTTGGGAGGGTGGAAGGCGTTCCCCTCCGAACAGCAGATGTGGGGTCAGCCCTGCAGGGACGATGAGACATGGGGACTGAATGCGTTTGACTGTTCAACAGGACGGGGAGGCGGTTGGGGTGTGGCCTCCACCCACCTCGCCTCGGATGCTACCGGGTCATCGTGCGGAAGGGACGGTGGTTGGGGCCTCCGGGAGGAATGGGCTGAGGGTGGGGCGGATTTCAAGATGGGCCGAAGTAATGCCAGAGTCGCACAGGATGGCTGGATTGGCCAGCTCAAGGGGATGCAGGCGGTGCAAGGTCGCGACCGGAGAGAAGAGCTTCACCACTTTGTGGACGCCATCGCGCGGCAGGAAGCTGTGAACGAAGAGCGACGCAAGCAGATGCACCTATTCTTCGAGGTATGTATTCGGTATCAGTCGGGTACTAGAGTGCTAATCTGGTGGCAACATGCTAGATGCCGATGGAAGAAAAAGTGCAAAAGATAGAGGAAACGATACGGTTCCTTCGTATGCATACGGTGTGAGAAAGGACGGGCTCGGGATGGGTGCCTGGCAGTTTGGCAACCTGTTGGCTTGGTGGTGCCGAGTCATGGGTGGGATAGGGGTGTGTCCTAATGAGGGTGTGTAATAAGTCCACAGCACGTGCAAAAGATGAATAAGAACAGGTCAGGTCCGGCAGCGTCTCCCACCCACTCAACCGTCATGGCCAGCCTCCCTCTGCCTCGCGGCTGGATCCAACGACATGATCCGAATTACAACCATCCGTTCTGGGTGTGTCCCCTCTCGTTCCCTGTCCAGACCGATGACTGAGTCGATCCCCCACAAGGTCGACACCAGGGCGAGTCCCCCTCGGGCCATCTGGGTGCACCCCTATGAAGACGAGCAGTTTCTCGGCGAACACCCGGAAGTAAGAGCCACAATTTCCAGATCTAACCTCGATGCGCCGCCTTCGTACGACGCCACTATGGGGCGACATGCCCCAGAGGATGGAGAGAAAGCTGGACCTTCACAGCATCGCGATGTCGTTTCTGAAGCAACAGAGCACAAGCGTGGGGCGTTTGGGAGACTGAAGGACAAGGCGATCGGGACAAAGCAGGAGCGAGAAACACGGAGGCGAATGCGGGCTGTGGAGGCGGCGCGAGCAGAGGAAGAGGCGAGGCAGGCGAGAATGCGGCAGCTAGAGGAGCGGGAAATGTACATGCAAGAGCACGGAGGGTATGCGCCGTACCACCCGAGCCATCCTGGGCGTGCAGGCTACTCATCTGGGCCTCCCGTCGCGAACCTTGTGCTCGGGGGGCTCGTGGGCGGCCTCCTGCTGGGCGGCCTCCTGAGTGGTGGCTTTTGACCGAGTTATTTATTTATTTATATTTTATTATGTACGCCATAAAACGAGGCCGTCGGTGTCGTCGTCCTCGCTCGATAAACAGATGGGCCCGCCGCTGCCGTCGTCGCTGAGCCCGCATGTCTCCCTCCTCCCCTCCCCGGACCTCGTCCATCTCCTCCGCGACGCCTCTCTGCCCCCCCTCCACGACATCCTCCAATCCTTCTCTCCGCTCCCTCAAGGTATCACCCTCACCGCCTGCCTGCCCTAGCTCGCTCACCCTTTACCCCCAGTCACTAGTCGCACGACATCTCTCGCCACCGTCTCACACCCATCCTTTGCCCTCAGGTTCTCAGATCTCGCCGACACAGAGCGCGCATGCACCGAAGACGACGAGCAGCGCGCCGCCAGAACCATCGACTGGATTGGCGAGCGAATCACCAAGCAATGCACCCACTGGCTCAAGGAGCTAGATGCTCACCCAGATCGGTACACCACTCACACACCCTGGTGGGACGAGCTCTCTCGCTGCACCGAAGGCGATCACCTGCCCTCCAAGTACGACGGCTGGAACCATCCCCTCTCGAGTTGGTCTGCCTTCTTCCGTCCCGTCTCTCGCTGACGGCGCTACTAGTCATTCTAGCCGTGTCTACTACAGCCCCCAATCCGCTGCAAGCTATCACAGCCCTCCATTCTCGTGTGTTGGAGTTTCCCTCGTGGGTCGATACGACCCATCTTCTCTACATTCTCATCGTGCATCCAAGAGGATCTCCCCTGTCTGACGAGGAGTACGTCAGTCCACCCTGCCTCTACTGTCACTTCTTGACTTCTCTCCCCTAGGGCCGGAGCCCTCTTCAACGCCGTCAAGAAACAATACGGTTTACATGCATTCATTCTTCCTTTATCCCTTCCGTCACCCCCACCTCCTCCTGTCCCGGTGCCCGCCCTCCCGCCTCGTCTCCCACCATTTTCTTCTGAAACCTGGCAGAATGCTCCGACTTCTCCTTCCCATTCCACAGCATCCTTGCTAGTCTCACCAAACTTTTTGAAATTCTCGGAACCAGACATTCAGCAAATGGCCCGTTTCACCCGAGAGTTTGTCGTCATGAATCTTGTTCCCTGGATGGAAAAATGTGTATTAGAATGGAATGAAGCATATTCATCCAGTCGACGACTCCCGTCACGCCTCTTCTCTTCTACTCGCAAGCTTTTTGGTTCGAGTGTCCCCCCTCCACAGAATCCCACTCACACTTCTTCCCCTTCCCCTTCCCCCCTCCCATCCCGGTCGCAGTTGACTTCTGCCTCAAGTGCTCCGATCGTTCCTCCCTCTCAGCTGCGACGCCTCGCAGAGTTTGCAACTATTTTGGGTGATTATAAACTTGCGATCAATGTATGGGAATCTCTGCGAAAGGAAAACAGGGGTGGTTCGGTAATTCCACCATCTGCATATTTTATCCATGGAACTAAGTATATCTAGGACATTTTACCGCTCCTTCTGTCACCTTCCCCCGCCATTGTGGCGGATGTTTCGCATGCACTTTCTACAGTGCTTCCACCCGGATCGGACATGTCCCCTCAGGCCCAAGTGCAAGCTCTTAAATTCGCAGTTCGCTGGGAAGCTGGTATTTCCACCAACGACTTCCTCGGAGACACTTTGGAGGGCGAAAGATGGCTAGTATGGGCAGCAGGAAACGTAGGTTTTAGTTCACCTTACGTTTTGTAGAATGGCACTCATTGGGACAGCGACACTGAAGGCCGAGGAACCACCAGCAGCATTACTTCTCGCTCACGCAGCATTTTTGAGCACTCTGAAAAATGCAACGCGGAGGGCTGCATTGTGGTACCTTTTCGCTGCTAGCAGACTCGAGAAATGTGGCATCGTGGGTCCTTCCTCAATCTCGTACTGCGGAAAGTCACATTAAACTATATAGAAACCCCTGACAATGTTCTTTCTACGTAAAGCTCATGAACTCTTCAGCAATCAGCCCCAAAAGTCGTTATCACCATCCTTTTGGAGCTCGGAAGGGCAGCTTTCCTCGCAGCTCGTAGGATTTGATGCAGTCTTATCGGGTATCGAGCATTCGCTAGGTTAGGCGACTACTTTCCCGTCCCATCGGTGTTGATGGTATGTTGTTTTAGGGAGGTTATTATATACGACTGGTGACATCAAGAGTGCGGTCAAATTCTTCCTTGTCCAGTTACGCTGGTCCTCCGCATCCTCCGCATTACTCGTCAGAAACGATCGTTCAAGTGTAGAAGACAATGTGGAAGCCAATTCAGATAAAGTTTTATTGGAAGATATCAGAGTTGCATTCTCAGTGCGTTGCCAGTGGAAAAGAAATATGGTCCTAATTCTGGTGTAGCATTTGAAATCGATCTCTAGTCAAGGTGTCAATTCTCATGATTTGGAATTGCCGATAACCTTTGCGACCCCAGCTTTGAGCCGTGCTCGACTAGCCCGGGATTCTACCAGCGGGGACCAAGTGGAGTGGGAGAGAAGAGAAGAGACATGGACAACATTTTGGAGAACTCGTGGCAAGGAGACCCTTGAGAAGAGTGGCAGGGCCGCCGTAGGTGGTGAGTTATGCTATGGTACTGACAAATTTGATAGTGTAGGGTTTCATCTCCACCCCTTAGAACCCTTTTGGGTAGACATTGCTTTACAAAACCCATTGGACACGGAAGTAACTCTTACGAACCTAACACTTGTCCCCGAAGCGAGGGACAAGGATACTTTGTGGAATCACGAGTATGTCACTATTGAACGCGTGGATGAAGTTGTCCTTGGTGCGAAGGAAAGCCGCATGGTGAGAGACCAAAAAAAAAGAGGAACCCTTGGAACTCATGCCTCCGTTTGGAAATATTTATAACCACATTCTCTACAACATCTTATGTTCAATTCCTACCATCCAGGTTTCAATCGCGGTCAAAGTATCGCAAGCAGCTTCGTTAACTATCCCCAGTCTCACATACGACTTCCTTGGTCTGTTTCCCGCCCGCGAATCCCTTGCACGACGTGGTAGACGACTACAAGATACTCCTCAACAAAGACAAACCGTGACGTACGCTCCAGATACATTGATTAGAGCCGACGTCGAAGAGGCAAGCCAAGAACTCGCCGTCTCGTTTGAGAACAATGAGTTGCTTGTCCTCAACGAAGGCGAATACAAGTCAATGAAGCTTTGGATGACAAACGCGGGGTGCAAAACTATTGGTGAAATATGGTGGGTGGGTGGTCCCGAGGACCAGATGTGGCTAGAGCCATCGGAGAGCGAACCGCGTGAGTTTCTAGTAAGATATTTTGTTGGACCGACCATTCATTCTTGCTAGTATTGGTGCCGACTGGCTCCACCGAAACGCTACGTACAAGCAACAAAATTTCGTCGTGGAGTCCCTGTGCTGTACCCATCAATAAGGAACTCCACTCGGGTGACAGCACTGTCGTCACTTTCACATGGCGTCCTGGCCATGTTGCATCCCAGCAACTTTGCTTGCTCTTCGTATATCGAGAGGTAAATATATGATATCTATGCCCTGGTTCCGTATACTGAATCTGTCCCGTCTTTAGACTGGAGGCCGCGCTTTTCACTGTACACGTGTGACGAGACCCTATCGTGTCACTCCATCGTTGGAATTATCGGCAACTTTCTCTTCCGATCCTTCGATCGATAGTGCATTTCTCGTCCACCTTGAAATGTCTAATCGGTCTTCGAGGCCCACGTGGGTCAGACAGGTCACTGTCATTAGCCCTACCTGGGAGTGCCACCACGTGCCACCAATCTTACCGTGAGTTCCGAGTCTGATCTTGCTACAGAGACTAAGTAGGACCATTAGTATGCTATTACAACCTGCACAGCTGATTAGTATGTCGTTCAGTGCATCCCCTTTGGATTCCCTTGCCTGCATAGATGCTACGACTGCCTTCGTCTCGAGAACTTTTGGCGATGTTTTGAGCAGTCGCAAGATTGAACTGGAAGACCCACCACCTTTGGAGCTTATGTGTCGCCATACCTCTGCTGTAAGCCACACATTACTACGGGATCATCCACTCACTTTGACACACTTTCTCTAGCATGATTCCTGTATTTCGATGCACGATCCCGCTCTTTCGTCTCTCTTTCTGTCGGAGAAGAGGAGGATGGCCGCCAGCTCGGCAGCTCGATCGCATCCGCATATTCCGGCTGGCACTCATCCTCAAATTTTCCCTCTCTTCAACCCCTTTTCTGTGAATTTCTTAATATTCTGGGAGATGCCCCTCGAACAAAGAACGGGCTTTATTCTACTCCCTGGCCTGAATCTCGGCGCAGGTCATGCGGCACTTCAGCAGGCCATTGAAGATGTAGAGAGCGCCAAAGCCAAGCGAAGCATGTATGCAGAGACCCAGCGCGAGAAGATGGAGATACTGCGATCGATTCGTGATAGTGAATGGAATGCTGAAATGAATCCCCTGGTCGTCACGATACAGGAAGGCGTGGTAGAGCACGATTTCAGCCTAGGGTGCGTCGTGTGACATCGGCCTCAGTCTCCGTGCTTACTCGTGTTAGACCCTGCCTTGCACCTGTGAAATTCTATTTGAGGAATCATTCGTTGACGCACCTATCCCGCTACGTGATTAAATTTAGTGCGAGAGACAAACAAGACTTTGAGCACTGGCAAGTAGTTCTAGTTCGATAGCTGCTCTTGCTCATTCATTTGTAGTGATCTTCTTCCGCCGCGCTATTCGGGAAGACTTACCACTCGAGGCACATTGCACCCTTCACAATCGACTATCGTCGAAACGAAGCTGTGGGCTACGCGTCCCGGCGCCTATGCGCTCGCAAGTTGGCAAATAGAAACGGTCGTTGGGGAACCGGGGACAAGTCACAATCAATGGCGTACGAGACACCATTATGTGCAAGGACCCTCGGACCCTCACCCACGTATGATAATAGCGGATGTTCCTCAGTAATGCCTCTGTTCTATACTCATAATGTGAATGTAGCCAAGAAACGATAGGTTAAACAAATTAGGGTATGATAATCCACGCTCATTCGGCTTTGGCCGCAGCAGAGGCTGCACGTTCCCGTTCCCTTTCTTCTTCCTTTTTCTTTGCGGCGGCAAGGCGCAGTCTCTTCGCCTTGGTATTGAGGACTGTCTAGTAGAGAGTCAGGTATTGAGAGAACGTAAGCAAGAAGCGACCAACCCCGAGAACAAACTGGACAGCATTGAAGAAAGGGACCCAGAGCTAGAGTCTCATCAGTTTTCGTTAGTTTTCCGAACGCACCATTCACCCACCTCGACCGGAATGAACCGTTGGGCAATCACCATCGACAGGGGTGAGACGACCCAGCTCACCTTTCAAAGATGATCAGGCGCTACAAGGAGAGGTGCGAAGAAAACAAAAGACACACTCGGATGACCGCGAAGAAACCTCCTCTAACGGTGCGGACGACGTCCTCGACGGACTTGGCACCATTGATCACCGCCATGGAGGCTAAGAAGGCTAACCAAATCGTCAACAAGCGTGACCCCGGGATCGCACGAGACGCGACTGACCAGCGGTCTGGATGGGTGCAACGAACAGGTTGTTCGCCAGCAGCTGTCCCAACCTGTACTTGAGACCGGTTTTTCCAGCAAATGCTTTCTGCACGAGGCCGACGAGGTAGTGGCTGAGGGGTGCGGACACGAAGAAGCCGTACAGGGCCATTTTGAATGCTTTGACGTCGATGTGCGCGCGTGCGAGCGCTTTGGAGAGCGCTGAAGCATCCTTCGGGGTTGGCTTGGGTGGAAGACCAGCAGCATTCGATCCAATGACCTCCTGGAGGAACGAGATAATTGCTGCGACGATCATGAGTTATACATGCCTGGGTGCAGAAAACGGGGGACACCGACCTGATGTTATTGCCTTGGTGCGAAGGGGGTTTTTGGCGAGCTGGACAAGATACTGGGCCAGCAGAGGGTGCAGTGGGACTTTCGATGGGACCTGTGCACTCATTGTTGGGGAGGCGAGGAGCAGGCGAGCCAGTGGCAACCAAGTACATATTTAATAGAGCCGATTCTGTCTCATATGGCGTCGCTTCTAGCTCGGCCGAGAACTGCTGCGCAACATCAAGACTAGCGGAATGATTAACTCGAACGCTACTATTTCTCTATGAATAGAATATAACGACAAGAACTCGATTATTGACGGCCCTTCACCCAGACTTTGACATAGTCCGCAAAAGAAACCATACAAATCGTCTGCCAGATACCGAGACCAATGCGAGGCGTAACCCCACGGTAGAGACCTTTGATACCGTTTTCTTCGTAGATGAATTTCAACGTGTTCAAAATGGTGAGCTTTTCTGGACGATTAGCATTGGCAGTCGCCTTTGCCATTGATTGCATCTTGTGACGTGTCAGTGCTAGAGAGCAGACTAGCGGAGAGAGTATACTTCAACGCGGACGACCTCGATGGGCTGATTCCATGTCGCCAAAGCACCACCAATCGAAGAGGCAAGTATCTTGTCAACCGCACTCAGTTTCTCCTGTTCACCTTTGCCGCGCGCATTCCGGATCACTGTCTCGGCCAATCGAGCAAAGCCCATACTGAATCATGATCAATCGATGAAAGGTTAAAAACCTCAATGAACAACGGACCGCGAACCCCAATTTGTGCATTGGCGCACAGCAACTGCGTTGACACCCTTGTTAATGCCCCGAATGCCCTCCTTTCGGTATATGTCCATGAATACTTGGAAGGTTGACCGTTGTACTCCACTCGCGGCTTCTTTGTGTCGAGTAATTTCAACAGTCTTCATGCAGGTGGTGAAACCTATCAAGCAAGAATGTGAATAAACGATAAGGTACTAGGGACAGAGTATGGGTCCCGAAGGACAGTAAGACTTGTGAGAGCATAGCGGCGCGCATCGGCCTTGATGTGTGTGCATCATTGCAGCCCATCAACGATCCAACGAGATATCCACTCACCCATTGTTGCGTAAGCCTGAGCGATGCCCCCGCCCATGCCACCCAAGAGGCCAGCTGCAGCCGGGCTGATACCCATACCCATAACACCGGACTCAATTTCGGAAGCAGTGAAGAGCAAGACAGCGCCTTTTGTGGAAGCCTCTATCCAGGCCTGCAGAATGGCCGAGGTAAGGAATGGAAAAGAGAGGCTAACACTCGCTTGCATACCCATGGAATGAGTCCTTGAAAGAAACCAGTAACACCACCACGAGCCCAGACAGACTTAGTAGCCTGGAGCATTGTCTGCGACCGGTTGGCAGCCATTTGGGTTTTAAGGACCTCGAGAGGCTGCCCCAAGGTCGTCACCTAAATGAAGGGTCGTTCGTAACTATAGGCACCGGACACGTAGTGCAAACTTGCCTCCTGGAAGAAGACGAGTGAGAGACTGAATGCGGAGCAAGAAAACAGACTACTGACGAACTAGCGAGCGAGGAACGAGACGAGACCGTCAAATGTTAGTATAGGTCTAGTACCAAGGTGATGCACGGTACCATGTTCATGATCGCACCTGTCGACGAAGTGGTAAAAAGCAGGCGCGCGGTTGGACGAAGACGGACATACCGATGGCAATATTTGACCAGTTAACACCCTTCTGGCCAGGATCCCTTTGGATTGCCATCGCGTGCTTGTCGTCGGTGATGGCAGAAGGGAAGAAGCGAGAGACATGGTCGAAAGACAGATCGGGTTTTGTCTGTGCAATAATCCAAAAATGGGCCGACCTGCCAAATTAGGACAGCCGCCAACAGAGGATGCACAAGTTCATTATCCGTCCAGAGTACACGCGAGCTAATTAAGAGTCTCCATGCGCCGATGGGTAACGAATAGGTATGTAATGAGAACTTAATGTATAAAAACAGTGCCATGGCGAGCGTGGGCGGGGCTCCCAGATGGATATCAACAATCATGGTTGGCAAGAGCCACGAGAAGGAGTGACGAAAACCGCACCGAATCCACGAGGCTGAAAAAAAAAAAAGAACGAGGTGGGGCTGCCGTTGGGCATTCGATCATGGTGCTGCCGGTTTCAGTGCCTCCAGGTCTGCCTTTAATCTGCAAGAAACATGTGATTCAGTGAATAAGTGAGTTCCAGTGGGGACGTCCGATCAAATCAAAAGATGGGTAACACAAGAAAGCATACAGTGGAAACCGCAATGACGAAGTAACATAGTTAAATGAAATCAAAGATCACGGCCAGCGCAATCACTACTCCAAACAAACTCTGCAGTCCAAAAACCTTGACATACCGAGTAATTGAATCTTGACTTTCTTCTTGTTCCTGTTCGAGGTATTGAATCTCCATCGATTTCCGACTAACATCTTGCTGAACTTCGTCCAACCGAGCCTGAAGTGTCTCGACCTCCATCCTCAGTCCCCTAACATCACGATCGTACTCAGCCTGTACGTCGTGCATCCTCAAGTTGTGTGCTTCATGGACCTTCTGCAACTCGTCTCGTGTTACGGTCGCAGCAGACGCATGGACAGCTCCGTTGCTCCTTGGAGCCACAGTGGGCTCGACAGCAGCCAGCTGAGCCTTCAACATTGTGATCTCACCCTCCAAATCGGAAAGCGACAACGCTAGCTGAGATTTCTGAACAGCCAGCGTGCTGAGCTCCCCATCGTGGATGGAGTGGAGTCTCATGACTTCCTCCACACGAATGCGCGCCGCTTCCTCAAGTTCCTTGGAGTGGTTCGTGGACATCTCTGAGAGGGACTCCTTCGTAGCGGCCAGGACATCATTGAGCAAGGTATTTTCATCACGGAGGCTGGTCATCTCTTTGGCGAGACGCTCAACCTCAGCTGCCCGATTGGCGTTGGCGTTGGCTGCTGCAGAGTTGGCATGGGCGTCCTCGAGCTGTGCCCTCAGGCTCTCCCCCTCGGCGCGCGAGGTATCTACGGTGGCTTTCGTCTTAGCGAGGTCATCTTGAGTGGCGCGAAGTTCGAGTGATTGGTTATAGAACTTTTTTTCAATGGCGCCAAGTTGAGATTCAAGGACGGCCTGGTGTTCTGCCTGAAGACCATTTAGGGTAGACTGATGAGCAGCGCGAAGTTGCTCAATAGTTGCTTGAGACTCGGCACGCAGAGCCTGGAGGTCTTGACTGTGTACTTCCCCCGCCTCGTTCTATAATCTGTGTTAGCCCACATAATCAGTGAAAATATCTTTCACTTACCTTGGCTCGTTCAAATGCCTCTTGAACAAGTTGATTATGTTCCGCCTGCACGGCTTCAACCTTGGCACCATACTTTGCCTCCTGGACCTGTCATACGGTATTTATCGGGGGTTTAAACACATGCACAAGGACCATGCTCACCTCAAGCTCTGCGGTAAGCCGCCTAATTTCTTCAGATAGCTCAATGTGTTTCGAGAGATATAATTGTTCAGCCTCTTCCATTTCCTGTTCGTGCGCTTCAGCGGATGCTTGGACCGCTGACTTCGTCTCGTCATGGGCAACATGGGCAGCAGTAAGCTCGGCTCTCAACACCTTGACCTCGGCAGCAGCCTTAGCAAGATCAGACTGAACGAGCTGTACTTCATCGGCATGACGCAAGGCAGTATCAGCGGCCTTCTGCGCGCTTTCCGCGTCCCGAGCTTCAGCATCACGTAGCACCTGCTGCGTGGCGGCAACAGCCACCGCAAGCTCAGCGTCCAATCGTTGGAGGCGGTCGAGGGTTCTCTTGTGTTCATCCTCAGCGTTCTCTTGGCTCTCCTTCAGCTCCAGAATTTCAACTTCCAGTTCGGAGATCTTGGCTGCGCTCTCTTCTCTTTCCGCTTTCAAGTCGCCAATTTGGGCAGTGAGTGTCATTATCTCAGCTGCGCGCTGTTGCGATTCGCTGGACTTCGCTGCCGCATCTTGAACAGCTTTGGTATGTGCTGCTCTCAGACTATTCGCTTCTGCAGTGACGGTTTCAACATCAGCCTTGGCCCTGAGAAAAGCTTCACGCTCCATCTGCGCAGCCGCTGTAGTTTCAGCCGCCGAGTGATCACTCGAAGACCGGAGGGACTCGAAATTATCCTGGGAAGCTGTGACATCCGCCTGCAATGTTTCGATCTGTGTCTCGAGGTTCTTTATATTTTCGGCTTGAGTTGCTACCATATTGTGCGTATTTTTTAGCTACGATACGAATATCAGAGGGAGGCACAGTCGGATAATCAAATTCTTACTTCTTCATTGACGGAATTGAGCGCAGCTAGGTCACGGGAGTGCTCCACTTGCACCTGTTGCAAGCGAGCTTTAAGACTACTGATATCAGCGTCTGACGATCGCTTGCTAACTTGCAGTTGCTCGATAGACGATGTCTTAGTTCTAGCTTCGACTCGAGCTTCGTTAAGGGACGCTTCAAGTTGGACAACCTTGGCTTCGAGGGTAGCTACTGCATTCGACGTGGCGGAGAGGTTCGCATTTGCTTCCTTTAGCTACGAGGCATGGACATGTCAGAACAGGGGAGCTACAACGTTCGAAAATAATGTCGTACCTTTTCCTGTAGAGCTTCAAGCGCCTTCCCGTCGTCACCCATCTCTCGTATGGAAGAAATTGATCCCACTGGCCGCATGGCGCGGGCCTGCGGAAGCGGCGCAGAAGCGGGGGGCAGGCTCTGTCTCGAGCTAGAGGGCGTCCTCTTCACGGCCTCCGAAACGGAGGCACGAGGGCGAGAGGGCGGAGCAGCGGTAGAGGGTATGGCGGCACTGCCAGCTGTATTAGACTTCAGGGATGCAACTGAGCCAACTGGAGAAACGACAGATGGACGAAAGGCCGAATTCACCTCGGTAGGAGGAGGTTTAGATGATGCCAGCCCTGCCAACAATGTCGAAGTGCGTGATTTGGATGGCACAGGTGCCCCAGCCACCGAAGGCGCCCTCGGCGGGAACATAGATGATCTCCTGCTGGGTGGAGCAGGGCCAGAACCTGGCCCTCTAGATGAAGCCATCGTTGCAGTCTTCGTTGGATTCGCGGAAGAAGTGGTGGTTGATTTCTTTCCAGAGGATGGTGTGGCGGTAGCAGTCTTGGAGAGAGGAGAAGAGGGAGACGTAGTAGTGGTCTTGCCTGGAGGGGCTGTTTTGGCATTGCCAGCACCCAACGTGGCAGAATCTGAGGCCTGTCCAGCACATGGTTAATATGAAGCAAGGTGTGCGCATAAAGCATGTGGAACGCACCTTCTTGTCTGTCGGCGTGGATGAATTTACTTTACCAGCAGTGGACTTGGCAAGCATTGTGGCCTTGTCCTTGCTTGCAGGGGTTGTACGTCTGGAAGGTACATTGGCTTTTTTAGACGCCTCCTGGACGGAAGCGGGAACAGGCTCAGTGAAGACGTCCCCCTGGGTGTTGAGGTCGTCGTCTACATCTTTTACTCTTTGGTCAAGCGCAGGCCCAGCTTGGCCGTCATCTTGTTCAATTTCTGGCCCAACCTGCGATTTAGGGTCTTGATCTACCACGCCAAAAGCCTCGTGCTCTCCGCGAATATCAGTTGCGGCGTCCTGCGACACAGGAACGGTTTCGGTGGAAGCGTACGAGTCAGGAGTTGCAGGGATCGACTCGGTGTCGGCCATGATCAATGAAGATGATGGGCGGCAGATCTCAAAAACGAGCGGAAGAGGAAAGAAAGTCGCAACGCAGATATAAAAAAAAGAAGAAAAAAAAAGCTGGCACTAGCCAGAACGTAACTCAAAAAGACAAATGTCACAAGCTTGCATTCACACATACATAAACACAAGAAAACTAGGTTACTTGAGGTCCGCGTACAGGTTGAGCGCACTCAGTGCGGGCTCGCTGAGCGACCCATGCCTGTATGATAGGACAGAAACCTGTTGGCATTATCGTCATCAGCCACCAAGTGCATCCCACGCAAGATTCAGAACGTCTCACTCCTCCAGGTTCGACGGTAAAACGCGTTCCTGCACCAGAGTCAGCGCTCAGACCCGTGTGTTGATGTCGGTGATCGTACCAAGTGCCAAGTCAAGGTCGATCCATCGCGAGATGAACACGCGATTAAAGTGCCCATGAGCGACGATAAGGACGTCACGAGCGCCCCCACCCTCGTAGTACTGACGGTGATACTCACGAACCTGTGCGCTCTCAATTGGATATCGGGGTGGATCTACAAGTTTGCTTGACCTTCGCAATCAGGCTATCCACGCGAGAGCGCATGTCGCCCACACTCTCACCCCCGGGACAACTAGCGGTCAGGGTTGTGAGGCATTCCGGTGGTCTGATCAGAAGGCGTACCCATCCTTCCAAATGTCCCAGCCCGGCCGTTTGGCTAGAATCTCGTCCATGAAGAGTCCTTCGTAATCACCATAGTCCCACTCGCGTGCTTCGTCAGTTGTGAAGTGATCAGGCAAGTTGGGCAGGTGCTCAAACAAGAGACGAAACGTCTTCTGGGCACGGATACGCGGCGAGATGAAGATAGCACTGAGCTCCCTTGGGTCAAGGTCTCCTACAAATTAAGAGTTAATAGCTTCTTGGCCGGTCGTTTCAGTGCGGACTGACGGCCCTCGCCAACTAAAAGGGATGCTTTCTCCTTGATTTGCTGCTCGCCACGAGCTGTAAGAGGGATATCACTCCTCCCTGTCTGGGATCAACGAGGCTCAGGCTCAGTGCGGGGTGGAGGTGCAATGATTACACACATGCCGTCTGTGTGATACATGAGGCTGAGAATCAGCAAGGGACGCAGGGGAGGGCTCACCCATTCAGGGACCACTCGGTTTCGCCTGGAGTGTTGTTAACATCGCCCATGGATATATGAAGGTGTAAACCGACCGTGTCGAATGAGAAAGATCCTGGGGGGGAGATGGCTCATGGCAGTCATTGTGAGAGAGATATTTAATTTGCCAATTACAGTATGTAAGACAAGCTTGTCTTGCGACTGCGACCATGTTTGACGAATGTAAGTCGTCCGAGCCTTGGACCGAGTCGACGCCCTTTTTACTACCCCTCTCAGTCGTCGAGCATGCAGCGCCCTCCGGCCATCCACGCTCTCCACTGCCCCGTGTACAGTACGATGGCTTTGAGCCCTCCCCATACGACGACCAGCCAGCAGGTCCTGTTCCCTCTCCTTCCGTCAGTCCCGCGTTCTGTGACCTTCAAGGCGACTAACCTCTGCCCAGGTCGATGCACAGTTCTCGACTTCATCCCCCGCTGATGCACCCATTTTCGACCTCGGCAGAGTACAGTACACACTTCCTGCCCCATTGGTCGCTCTTGCTGTCTCCTCCGATGTCCTGGCAATGGCGTTATCTTCAAACCTCATCGTTCTCATCGAGCTCTCGCACGCGGAACAAGTTTTTCAGATCCCCATCCTCCGCAAGCCCACGGAAATGTTGATACACAAGATATTCCTTGACCCCTCCGGTCGACATCTTGTTATCACGTCCCACCAAGGCGAGAACTGGTATCTATACCGCGGATGGAAGAAACCAAAACTGTTGAAGTCTTTTAACAAATTAGTCATCGAGAGCATTTCGTGGAATAAGGCAGCATTGTTGTCGTCACCCCACTCCCTATCAACCAGGGAATTCTTGTTTGGAACGCGTAACGGTAGTATCTTTGAAGCAGTTCTCGATGCTGGAGAGGATCTCTTCAAGTCCCAAGAACGTTATTTGCAGTTGCTTTTCTCGTTGCCCGAGAAAGCTGCAATCACCGGCATCAGATTTGAACTGTTCCCCCCAGTTGATCACAGAAATGTACTGGTGATTGTGACCACACCCTCCCGCATCTACCAATTTACTGGCGCACCGGACCGGCGCTCAGATGACAGCGGTCGTCTCTTTTCTTCCTTGTTTGCTATCTACCGGGAAACAGCTCCGAGTGAGTCCTTGGGTTATCCCAAGAAGTTCTGGACTGAGACGCCGAAGAGATATCTGAGTTACCTGGAGACTTGCAACATTCTGAGCTGCACTTCTTCACCCCGAATTCAGATCAGGCTCTCTCCTTGCCTAAGACACTCGCTTGGATGACAGGTCGGTGTTCCCTGCGGTTAACAATATTTTGTTCACCAGCATTTGGTCCAGCTCCGGGGATCTATCATGGGACTCTGAATTTCGACCCAAATTCCGACGATCACGTTGATTCGACACAACTCCTTCCCTACCCCGCGTCGTCGTCCTCCGAATCTCTTGCCTCACAATCCAATCCCGAAGTCCCCACCTCGATCCTACTTACCGAGTTTCACTTTATCTTACTTTACAGAGACCGTATTGTAGGAATCTGCACCCTGAACGGGAAACAGACCTATGAAGATGTCATCCCACTAGTGAGCAGGATCATGTACAGTTGGACCATCCATCTCAAGTTGTCACAGAAACCGAACGAGACAGTGAGGGGACTTGCAGCGGATCCTGTTCGTAAGACGTACTGGGTTTATACTGACCAGTCGATATTTGAGTTGGTAGTCGGGAACGAGAGTCGCGATGTATGGCAAATATATCTCACACAACGGGATTTTGACATCGCATTGCGGTACGCCAAGGTCAGTGTCACTGCTTAGAATGGGGAACGTCGATGACAGCCTTCCACCAGACCGCCATTCAACGCGACAAGGTTCTTTCTGCTCAGGCTCTTTCTTTCTTTGAAGAGAAACGATACTTCCAAGCAGCCCAGTGCTATACACAGTGTTCCGTCCCTTTTGAGGAGGTGGCGCTAAAGTTTCTGGACGTCGAGGAGCAGGACGCACTTCGGTCCTATCTGATCAGCCGCCTAGAGCGAACTCGCAAAAGTGTAAGTTAAGACACCAAAGACCCCGTACCCTTTTTTTAAGTGCGCTCTGTTAGGACCTGACGGCACGAATGATGCTAGCAACTTGGCTTGTGGAATTCTATCTTAGCAAATGTGATGAACTGGACGATCTTTGTGCGTCTGAGACTGCGACAAGCGATGTTGAGAACATACGGACAGAGCGTAACATCCTCGAGGAGGATCTCTGCCACTTCTTTGAGACCTACAAGGTTGGTGACGTTGACCTAGTTTTAGTTAGTATCTCAGATTTCTGGACAGGCAAACCTTGACCGCAACACCATCTACGAGCTCATACAGTCCCACGGGCGAACGGATATACTACTCTTCTACGCAACCGTAGTTGGAGATTATGAACGGGTTGTTCGACATTGGATACTTGAAGAAGATTGGTTGCAGGCAATCGACACACTTAATCGCCAGGTTCGTCCACTGACTTTGATATGCCGACTGACAAATTAATTGTACTAGTCCGATCCAGAGCTCTACTACCGTTTTGGTCCAGTCCTGGCCGGACATGTACCGAAAGTAATGGTTGATTCGTGGATCAAACAGTCGGCTTTGGACCCTTTGCGACTGATACCCTCCCTCTTGCAACTACAGCACCTTCCACGTGATCCATTGGTCCCAAATCAAGCGGTCAGATATCTCAACCATGTCGTCTTCAACCAACACAGCACTTCTTCAACTGTTCATAATCTATTGGTGACGTTCCACATCTCCTCGACCTCAAATACTCCTGGCGACGATGGTCCTCTGTTACGTTTCCTCATGACGGCGCCTCTCAACCCCCTCACTGGCAAGCCATACTATGACCTGGATTATGCTCTGCGGTTGTGCAAGAAAGCGGGACGAATACAGCCTTGCGTGCATATATACTCAAAGATGGGTCTATATGAAAATAGTGTCGATCTTGCCCTGCAGAAGGGCGATCTCGAACTAGCAAAGATAAATGCTGATATGCCAGAAGATGATCCTCAGCTAAGGAAGAAGCTTTGGTTGAAGATTGCTCGATATGTCGTACAAGATAAGAAAGACATCAAAGCGTAAGTGGTAATTAGCTTGGATGGAATTTACTTGTTAATCATTTTCGGAGACAGTGCAATGCGATTTTTAGAGGATACTGATCTCCTCAAGATCGAAGATATTCTACCTTTCTTCCCAGATTTCGTTGTCATTGATGACTTCAAAGAAGAAATTGCACACGCCCTGGAAGGCTACTCGGCTCACATAGATGAGCTGAAGAAGGAGATGGATGATGCCGCACGCATTGCAGAGTCCATCAAGGGAGATGTTGTCGAACTGAAAAGTCGTCTTGTTACTATTGATGCGGGGGAGCGATGCTCCGTTTGCGCACAGCTTTTGCTAACAAGGCAATCCTACGTATTCCCTTGTCAACACACGTTTCATGCTGATTGTCTAATCGGACTGGTGAGTTCTACGTACTTGCGCAATATTCGTCATTTAACCTCTGTCTAGGCAAAAGAGTATTTGCCTGCTCATGCCCTCAGACGGATTCTCATCCTGCAAACAGAACTCATCGAGGATGCTCAGAAGATAGGACCCGGGGGTCATGTGATCACGTCTTCCAGCAATGTGAGACAGCCATCGCGACAGCGCACATTACTTTCTGCAAACTTTGCTAGCCCGCTTCAGAATGGCACTAAGGCAGCGGGTTCACTTGGACGGAACATCCTCTCTGCTGGTGATCGGCTACGAGACTTGATCTTACCGGATGCACTCGCTTCCGCTGTCTCAGCTCCTGGGTGGATACCTGGTATAGGTGTCAAGGGACCGAACAAAGACGCGGAAAAACAGGCGGAGAGGTTGCGGGCAGAGCTGGATGATGTCTTAGCAAGCAGTTGCCCCTTGTGCGAAAGTGTTATCGCTGGCCTGGACAAGCCGTTTGTGAATGACAGGGAGGCGGACACCACATGGGCATTATAGTATTGTCCCATCTCATGTCCACACTTGGTATATTTGACAGATGCTTGCGCTCATCGCTATGATGACAGTGCAATCGAAGCTGTGGGATATCCTTCAACCATTGATTTTCTTGGTACGTCCGGCCCTGCGTCGTAATCGCGCAGATCTCCTCGCGCCCATCTACACAAATATCAGACGAACGTCAAATCGAAGAGGAGATGCGGCAGTACCATGGCATTTTCTTGCTCCAATCTGCGGCGCTCTTCGCTTGCTCTCTGCCGTTGGAGAGTCATCTCCCTTTTCCTGAGACGAGTCTGTGATACATGTAGTACTCCATGGAGCGAAACTCACTGTTGTTTTTCGACCTGCTTCTCCAGCTTGAGCACGGACTCAAGTTTCTTGATGGCATGCTCACTCTTGGCTTTCGCCATCCGCACATGCCATTTCATCTTGCGTCCTGCGGAGGACTGTGAGCGGCTGGTAGGCGGTTTGATCAAAACAACAGCTCAATGACATGAAAACACTGTTCCATACGAGGTGGCAGTTTTTGGGAGCTTCCACGGCTTTCCTGATACACGGCCATTGGTGGACGCGGCGAGGTCCTTGTGCTCGTGCATACGATCCATGTTCACGTCGCCGTTGTTGGCATGAGAAAAGAAAAAGATATTGAGGTCGTGGTGTTTTTATGTAACTTAGTAGGGTCTGGAAATCCCACTCCGGCCAAGCCCGTCCATTCACATACTCGTTAGCAGGTCTTGCACGACGATGGCAGCGTCGCTGCACTCTCCAACGGGTGCCCGCGAGAATACCTCCAGCTCTGTCTCCGGCCACTGCCACTACTTGGACCATCCCCATCATCGTGCTCGCTTCCCATCCCTCACCGAGTTTCCCGACTCCCCTTCGGTCTACAGTCATGTCTATCATTCTCCCGACGCCGACGTGCACTCTGACACCGCGTCCTTTTCTTGCCTCTCTGACCCTCCCGGTAACCTAAACCTGGACGACGAAACAGCATCTACCATACGCTCTCTCTCTACCGAAGACGTCCCGAGTAACCCTGACATTGACGATTACACTGACGATGCCTCGCATCGAATAAGCCTGCAGGGCCCCAAGATCAGGTTTCATTCTCGCGCCCCTTGGGAGATTGACGATGCCATCTCGCATGGCAAACAACCAGACAATAGCCCCAGGTCCGCCACGATCGGGATCAAGAGCAAACTCAAGGGAAAAGCCTCCAGAACCGACAACCTCATCCGCACTTTTGCTAGAGGTTCTTCCATTCTTGGCAGGCCCAGTGTCGATTCAGCATACTCGGTAACCTCTTCGGCAACCACCTCTTTTGAGTTCACAGCAGGAAATCGGACTGGTTCTCGCAGTGCTCTGTAGTGAGTCCATGGTAAACTCTAGTCCTATTACAGTCTCGCTGATGTTCAATACAGTGGTCTTGCGGGGCAATCCAAGTCGACTTCTTCCTTGTCATCTGCCGCCTCTGCGTCTGTGCGCCGCGAGAGCTTCGCGCACGCGGCCAACTATCCCAAACCCTCTCACTACCTCACTCACGCTGTCGGCTTGGATGGAGGGGCTCCGTCGATGACCCTCGAAAGTGCTCCTACGCCTCCCTCATCCTTTGACGCATCCCGCATTAGTACTGAGCGCAGTGCGAAATCGTCTCAGGTCCCTTTACTTCTAGAACGACAGTCCCACGACAAGTTTGTACATCCTTACGCTAACCCTGATTTGGTTATTCCATATACCCCATCTCCCGAGCCAGCACCTTCTCATCCCCCAGTCATGGGGGATATGGGTGGAAGTGACACCAATAGTACCGTCACTGACTCGACTAGTACCAGATCTGCAGCGTTCTCAGTCATCTCCAGCGAGGCGTCCACTACCTCGTCACATTCCCGTGATCTTCTCCACGGACATGCTCGTGTCAATGGCAGAGAAATTTCCTCTCCAATTTCTGTTCTTCGCCAGGGGGACATCAGCTACGTTGACCGCGACAACAAGTTTTTATCTCTTCATCCGCCCCCTACTGGCTTCGACAGTCTTCGCCGGGACCCTCGACCACCCACTGTCACCCTCATCTCTCTTCAAGAAGCGCAGGCGAGGGAGAGGTTCCGCAGCAACACAGTCCACACTACAGTAACCCCATCGAAACCGCCTTTTCCTAATTCAGATGACATATCCGAGACAAAGGAAGACCAGACCGAGGAGATGTACACCGTTGGCATACCATCTCGTATACGTGCTCGCTCAAATAGTATCGGGACTCGGCACAAAACTATTCCACTCCGTTCATCCCAACAAATTGCAGAGGAATCCGCCATTTCAGTCTCAACGAGCACCGTTCCCAGACGGGTACTCAAGCATAAGAAAAGTGGGTTCATGCGGCTCTTCGGTGGTCGTAATTCAGAAGAAGATAAAGAGAGAAGCCCGCCCCCGCCAATTCCTCCCATCGGTGAAATGTATACTGAACAGAACTCGCAAATCCATGAGCTCGGGAAGATCTCGAAGGTCACACCTACAAAGGTACCCAAACCCCCCCTTTCGCCGCCGTTCAGTTCAGGCGCGAGTAATACTACATTGGCTTCCACAAACAGTATTTCATCTTGGGACGGTGGGCTCGAGGGGAGGGGACCTTCCTCACGCAGGCGGCAACCGCCTTCGCTTTCCATCGTCACCAAAACCTCGGATCACAGTATCTCACCCTCGGTTACGGGTCAAAGTTCACCCACAGGCTTGAATTTCGCCCCGCCACCTCCCACCCTTACTGTTCCACAGAGCGCTCCTGCAAGCAACGGCGACTTTCCGGGCCTCAAGCTTCGACCTGTGTCCACCTCCTTCAGCTCCCACTTTGCTGGGCTTGTCGCAGGTGCCATGGAAGATCTACAACATGATGCAGATACATCGAGTTCTACTGCGAGCTCGGGCACTGCGCTATCTCCCTTCACACCTATCTCCACACGCCGTAGCGATGATGCATCCTCGACCGCAGTAGAGACGCTGAAGGAAGAGCGTTTGACTATTAAAGAACTACAGGATCAACTTGCGTCCGCTAAGAAGGCTTGGCAGCAGCAAGTTTTGGAGTTGCACGGACAGATCAGAGACCTGACCTCTGAACTGGAAGACCTCCGAGCGGCTGATCGGGTTTACTGCGAGGTCTGTGGTCGAGGAGAACCACAAAGGTGTCAAACCTTATTTTCGGAAGAGCAACAGCCAAAGAAGATTGGCGTTGTCAATCGGCCTAGGGCTCGCACTGGCGACACGGCTCGCTTTACGGGGGACTGAAACATTCACACGTTTGAACCCATTCCTTTCGTTTTTTTTTAATCGCGGATACATGCACCGAGTGTCATCTCTTGGTTATATCCTAAACAGAGTGTACTCAGTTTCATGCCCTTTTTTATTTTTATTAGGTTTATCCTATTTGTAGTTTTACCTTTCCGCTTCTTCAGAGAGATCACCCCTCTATCCATCTATTATTCCCTCGTTTTGTCTGTCTGGCTTTCAGTCCAGTGTGCATATATATTTCCAAGTGCATATACACTCAAGTAACATACACGAGGTCATGTATGCTGACGGGCATATGTAATGATTGCGGTCCTTTACCTTGACCGAGACGGATCATCGTTCACGCCTCGTCGTCTGCTCCAAGCAGCCAGCCAATTCCCTTTTGTAGGACCCGACTTGCTTGCGCGGAAACCTCCTCGTCTTTGTTCCTTGACCGCCCACTCTCCCCAGAATTGCCAGGACGCCCACGCCCAGTGACAGCAAACGTAAAATTGGACGCCATGCGATTGAACGCTCTGCCAGCTAGTGCAGCAGCATCTTCCGCATTGATGAGAGGTGTTGTGGGAATGTGTAGTTCGCCAAGTCTATCTCGAAGAGAGGAAGCAAACTTCTGTGACGATGGTGCGCTGCGTCTGCGTTGACTGACTGCCCTGTAAGCCAGATGTTCCCGACCAGCCTCGATAACTTCTTTTTCTAAACGTCGCCAGGATGCAAGAACGTCGTGAAGTCTATCAGCGGGACAGAACTGTAGCGCGTGGCCCAAAAGTGAAAGCTTTGCCTCGACATCCTCGAATTCGGGATGTCGCCCAAGCTGGAAACAAGCAACCCAACAGACATCGCTCGCCTCCCGGGCGGCCTGATCCCCTTTGCCACTTGACGCCTCCATACTCAGCTTTGAGACCCTTTCAATCATTCGATTGCTGGTCTCGTAGGCACGTGAGAAGTCCTCAGCCTGGAGCGCAGTGTCTGAGAGCATGGCGAGTATCCTCACTTCTGCCACCACGTCACTTCTAAAGCCGAGCTTGTACAGGAGATCGAGAATAACCTCCGTGTGTTTGTATGCGTCTTCTGTGCCCGACAGGACGCGTGAAATAAGAGAAAGACGATCTTTAGTCAGGCGGATCTCGATTGGGGAGAGTGGAACACCAGGACGTGAGAGTATGTTGAATGAGGACAGCCGGGAAGTGGCTTCAATAAAGTCCTGCTCTTTGCTCAGTCGCTCTGAAGGAGGTGGGACAGCAAGGCTCAAGGAAGAGTAAGCCACTTGACAAAGGGAATATTCAAATCCTTACCAGTTGTAGGCAAGTTTCATGTCGCCAGTCTTGTAATTACCTGAACTTGCATTGTCGTAAAACTCGCGCGAGATAGAAAGACAAATGTCTTCTGCCACCAAAGGAGGCAGAGACAATTTTCCATGCCTCTGTTGGAGAAACTCTCTTGCAATATCGAATGCTACTAGATCGGTGAGAACGTACAACGTGGAGATGGGAGACACTCACAACCCGAACTTAACAAGCCAGCAAAGAAAATAGAGGAAACTTCTTCCTTCGAAAGAAGTCCGAATGCGCTCTTGAGCCCGGTGTCGCTACCTCCAGAGAGCTTAAGCATGTCCTCCAGCAGCCATTCCCACTCATCCCTTCCATTGAGTCCACTCGAATTTCCTGTGCGCCTGGCCATTCTGTTTGCCCATGCGCGTTGCTCGACTACATCATGTGCACTCTGCAAGAACCATTGTAAAGGTGCCCCCACGTTCCACCGCGATAGTATTTCTCCGGACTCCAAATGTACGTCTAATATATCCAGTGCGCGAGAGAGGGAGACAAGTGGGAGCGGTTTGAAGAACAGGATTAGGTCAGAAGGTGAACAGTGTGACCGGGTCGTGGACGGTGCGACGAAAGATCCGAGAGACGCTATCGTTGCATCTGCTTCGTCCGCTTCATCCTCAGTTCCTGGTGCAATTTCCCAAGCTGGAAGACACTCAAAGATGGAACTCATTACAGACCACTCAGTACGACTGTCGTTACCATATAGATATGCAAGAGCTAGTCTTGCGACGTCCTCATCACTACGGATGATGCGGTGTGCGACAGGGAGTGTGGGTTTGGATGCCTCGAAGATTGCAACGGCAATCGGCAATGGGGCCGAGAGAATATAGTCATAAAGCAGGCGAGTAAGTAGACCTGGGTCGGGGTTACCTGAACGCTCCGCCCGTGCTTCCAGAACAAATAGATAAGGCATCACTAAGCGAGTGATGTCCCTTGCGACTGTCTCCGGGGCCGAATGGGTGAGGTAAGCACTCACAACCTCGGGGGGCTCCATACTTTGCCAACGGGCGAGTGTCCAATCTTGGCTGTCCTGGGGTTCGTGGGATTGAGGGGAATCATAGACTAATCTGGAAAGAAGGCTGAGCTCTTCACCTAGCTCGTCGAGGTCAGGTACTCCATGAGAAGCCCCGTGCTGAACGGTTGCGAGAGCTATATCCAGAATACCGGTGGATGCAATGATATAGTCCACACGGCGCCTGTACCAGGCAGCAAGATCTTTGGGTCCGAGTGGTTTGGTGCATGCCGCAGCGTCACCTTTTGGCTGATGCAAGTCAAATTCCATGAGAGAAACAGCTTGCGAAACCTTAAGCACAGCATCGACCTCGGGTGTCTCGACCCAGTCCTGCTCTATCCTCCGACTATTGAAGGACGGTACTTGTTCTGCATCCCGGTAAACGTCGTAAGCAGGGAGTAATTCGCGGTACTCGGATGGATGTGTATGACTGGGTATGCTGTCAAGTATGGTGAAACGGGACGGCCAAAGGATGGGAGAGTGGTAAGACATGAGCGTCCGCAGTGCAACAAATCGTTGTTGGGAAGCAAAAAAGCAGGCTATCTCTAGCATCTCCTTGGCCAAAAAGTGGGACAATGGAATGAGTGGGTTGGCTGGCCTTTGTCGTGGTAGGGGAGGGGATCCCTCGCCCTCTTCAGCCCATGGGTCATCCTCCCATTCCTCGTCAGTATCATCAGCGTTACCCTCCTCCTCCGCCGATAAATCATTGCATATCTGTACAAAGGACGAAAGTCTATCAAGACGGTGAAGGAGAACGACGCGCATGCGGCAAAGTTGGGCATCATCTGGAGCATCGTTGAAGTACATGGTGAGTACACGATCGTTTCCATCGAAGGAGTCTGTATCGTGGGTAGGGATACGAGGTGCAGCTTGTGCCCTACGAACCGCCGAGTTAGTGCGAGTGATTCCGAGCTCGAGGAGTGAGCGCTGTGTGTCGATGTTGTCCACAAGCCTGTCGACACAGGCCGCTACGGCCCAGAGATCGTCATCGACGGTGGAAAGGACATCCCGGACGATCTCAGGAGTGATATCCTGATCTTGAATGCATTGCCAGCGTATGTGGGGCTGCGCTTCGTCCATGGCAGTAGTACTTGGCCAAGCAGGTCGACATCCGGCGTTCGCGTGTACATGCACCACTGCGTGCGCAACAAGACCAATCAAACTGGGACCATTAGCCTAGACTACTTTTTATCGACCCAGCGACTGCATGATTAACAACAAAAACCAAAACCCAATGGGTATGTATGACAGGCTTGGAAGTCCCCACCAGAATGCGACCGCTCTACGGCCCATATGTCATCTCCCGTTACCCGAGCGAGTAAATAGGCAACCACCGGAGCGTGCGTTGAGGAACAAAGGGATTTAGAAGAGTGTTTCCTGAGAAATAGGTTAGCACTTCAATGGGCATGAGGAAAGCACATGACAAGGACCTCGTCTCGGAGATATTCCCCAACATCCCTAATGGTTAGGTAAGGGTAAGAGCATAGACGACGAAGCGACTGATCAGACGGGAACGTACGCTTGGTGGAATACGATGATGGCAGTAGGATCTAATTTACGTGTATCGATTGTTGACCGGGCAGTCACGCCAAATCCCTGAAAATGGCATCGGTCTGTGTGGGCACACGAAAAGAGAAATGGAAAGAATCATACTAGCGGGACGTCATTCATACTGAATACGACCACACCTTGGTGCTCAGGTGTATCCTCTGTGATTCGACCAAGGTGTGCCCTAAGAACATGGTTGCCATACAGGAAGGGCATTTCGCCGTTGGGTTTGACCCAAACCTTGGGAGAGACGTGAGATGTGGATGCGAGACGAACAGCAAATGCACCTTGTATTTCGCATATTGGGCGATGTGGTCGAGAGCGGTGATATGGAGCTTGAACTTTCCAGTTTTGCTGAATTTTCCAAAGCAAGTGCCGAGACTGACGAGATTTGGTCGTGCAACGGAGATGCTTAGACGCACCGATGACTCGGAGGCGTAGTAGACCTTGTCCTTGTGCAGCCTGAAGCAATAGGGTTCGTCCTTGCGGTCGATGAGGTGGATAAGATTCTGCCCCTGTGGGTGAGGTTGTAGGGGGCCCGCGGGTGGATGGAGAAGTGAACATACGATATAGTTTGCGAGCTTTGTAAAAACGGCCTTGCTTTCGTCTTGAGTGAGTGGACGCATCGGTGAAGGTACCCGCTCATCACTGCCACCACTTAAAGTTACAACCAGCCCATCTCCACCGTACATGTCCACCTCCTCGTTTTCTCTCCCCCCTTCGTTTTCCTCCTTCCCTGATATTGATCCTGGTCCCAGCAACAAGTCTCCTTCCCCCCCACGAAACGAGTCCGCTCCCAATCATCGTCGCCCGATCCACCTCAGCAAGAGAAACAGGCCCGAAAAGCGAACCCACAGGGAGAGGGACAGGCTCCCCCCAAAGCGGGAAAAGCAACTCTCTCCGTCAGAAAACTGGCGCAGTAATGAGCTACGCGTTGTCGACGCACTCTTAGACGACGAGCGGCTCAAGGCACGCGAGGACAGACTCCGCCTCGAGCAGCAGGGTCAGGAACTTGACCGATGGGTTCCACGCCCCCTCTTCTACTCAGATCGTAAGGGTGACACCCTCAACCTAACCTATGGTTGCCTACATACCGGTGATGTGCCAAAGTATCGCCCTGTAGCCCGTGAGTAGTCAACCATCCTGCACTCGAGCTACTAATGGTACACAAGGCGGCAAGCATATCCTTGGTCTTGACAAAGCATGGACTGTCTCCCATAGTATCGGAGAAGGCATCCAGGTCACTATTGGTCAACGCAAGGTACAGCGTTTCATTTCAGTTCGAACCCTACTGAGGATCCCCCGCAGCAACCTTCCCTCACCCATCCCAGCTCAAGCGCCCTTCTTGCCGCGCCTTCCCGGCGCCTGATTGCTTCTGCTGACAACTACAAGTACAAAGAAGTGGACGGATTCTTACGTCTCCCGTCCCGCACGTGCCAAAATATCGATCAAAACTTCCGACCTATTTCCAAGGGCGAGGCAGTTTCTTATTCGGAACTTTCGGCGTCTGAGACAGAAGGGGAAAGTTCAGACGACGACCAGGCGCACACTCTCACCTCTCACCAGCTAGACATAAGAGCCCTTGAGGAAAGGCTTACTGCTGATCCATCTTCCGTGCAAACATGGCTGTCCTTAGTTGCACAGTCCCTCTCAGTCGTGCCTCTGACCTCTAAGAATGCCAATAAAGCTCGATCCGAAACAACTCTTTCCATTCTTTCGCGTGCCAGAGCAGCCCATCCTTCTAATCCTCGCTCACCCGCTCTTATGTTGAAATACCTTCGGGCGGGCGAAGAGTCATGGCATCCAATCAAACTCACGGATGAATGGGAGGATGCTCTCAAGTTGGGTGGCATTGATATCTGGATAGAGTGGCTGGAGTGGCGCATTCGCACTTCTGCTGGAGGTGTCGACCAAGTTGTATGGGACGCAACGCGTGCTCTGAAGGCATTAGATAGCTCCGAGGAAAGCGAGCTTGACAGATTGCGTATCGTGTGGCGAGTTGCTGTTGCATTCCAGGAGGCAGGTGCGAATTTTGGGAGTTGGGCCTGCGGTTGTATCCTGACCTCACTCTTGTCGCAGGTTTTCATGAACGTGCCACGGCGCTCTTTCAGGCGCAAGCCGAGCTGTACGTCCCCTGGACTCTGGAAAGGACCCATTATTAACAATATGAGCAGTACATTCGAGGTGCCGCAATCGTTATATGGACTGCCTGTTGACACGCAACTAGACTCATTGGAAGAGTTCTGGGAATCAGAAGTACCACGTGTCGGGGAGCCCAATGCGAAAGGCTGGTCCGCATGGGTTTCCGGTGGAAAGCCAAAGGCTATTCCTCCCGGTCCACCGACGCCTATCGATATTGATTCTACGTCAGCGGACCCACTTACTAGATGGTATAACGACGAGACACGCGCAGATGTCGTCTCGCGCATCCCTTCACGCTACGAGTGGGGTATTTCTGACCCTTATGCAACTGTATTGTTGTCAGATATCAAGGCGCTTTTACTTCCGTTGACAACAAAAAGAGCTAAAAATGCGTTTCGCTTCATATGGCTCTCTATCACAGGGCTTCACATTCCTGGTTTTGGCAACAACCTCGCAACTGGATCATGGGACGACCGATGGTCATATACGCATCTCGCAACTGGATCTCGCCTTTCTTCCATGTTCCCGCAGCCAGGAAGAACACGACACCTACCTGCTGACTCTCACGCCGGTGTGGTGATTGGGAGAGAGCGGGAGTACGGATCGGCTTTTGGACCTGTCAAAGACTGGAGTTTGGAGGTGTTTGGCCCACTAGATTGGGTGGGGAAGGAATGTTGGAGGATGTGGACGGCGAAAGATATGCATGGCGTACACGAGGAGTTTGTGAGGGCCATCTTCAGCCAGCTCCGGTGTGGAGCAGAAGATTACCAATGGGATGTGTATGCTTTGGCATTTGAAGCGACGATAAACGTGAAGAGGTTAGGCATGACCTGTTCGGATTTTTCTGACCAGTAGGCATGCTGACGGACGTTCACAGTGCTTTGAAGCTTTCGCGAACGCTTCTATCACTTGCTCCCGATTCGCTTCCACACTGGGCAGCTCACGCTCGACTTGAACGGATGCGTGGACGGATTGAAGACGCACGGAAGATTTATCAAACTATCCTTATCTCAACGCGGCATCCACCTACCCAAGCGTTTGTTGGACAAATGTGGTGGGATTGGGCTGAATTGGAATGGTTGAATGGCGACCAAGATGTCACGCTTCGGGTGGCCATGCGCTCTGGCAATGTTGATGGCACGGGAAGTATGATGATTCTTCGAGCAAAGCGTAACCTGGAAGACATCATAAACGCTACGCATGGACTGTGGAAGGACCGCGAAGCATGGACAAAGTTACGAGCGCTAGTGGATTTATTGACGGGTTCGTCAGTATCTGCCGTGCTGACTATCTTTGACTCGCGACCCCCCGGAGACGGGGAAGTACCGCGGGAGAGCTTGATGGTAGCATCATTGGTGATGCTATATAATCACACGATTGTCCTGCGCACGCCTACGCCGCCAGCAATATTGCGAGAACGATTGCAGGTCGCTATTGGGATGTATCCCAGCAACACGATTGTGCTCGGTATGTTTTTGGAGGCAGAGAAGGGGTACGGAGTGTGGGGACGCGTGAGAAGTCAGCTAGGCGAAGGAGTGGCGGGTGGAGGTGCGAAAGAGAGGGGAGTTTCGAGGAGGGCTGCGGAAGTGTGGATCGCGGGGTGGGAGAGGGGGCGTTGGGAGGCTGAAGTGGAACGGACGAAGAGTGGACTGGTGGCCGCAGTGGAAAGCGATAGGTGAGTCCGGAACAGGATAAGCAGAGGTTGGCCGCTGATGACAGGCCCGGGGTAAGGACGAGACACAGTGCGATCCTGTGGCGGATACTGGTCGAGTTTGAGATCAGGGCGGGACAGATGCAGCAAGCCAAGACGCTACTTTACAGGGCGATTGGGGAATGCCCTCTTTCCAAAGGTCAGGACAATGGTCTGGCATTCGTGACAAGGGGCTAATACAGGGTCACCAGGACTCTATCTACTGGCATTTGGACGGCTGCGAGAAGTATTTACGACAAGGGAACTGAGGGGATTCGTGGATATTATGGCTGAGAGGGGACTGCGTATGCGGAGGGGGCTGGAAGAATACGGATGGGACGCAGAGGCGAGATGGGAAGGCGGGGAGGAGGAGGAGCACTGAGTGTTTGTTTGTGCACCGTGTTTGTACACCGGGTTGTTGTGTGTTGTTTGTGTATGAGGTGGACGAGTTTTCATTGTTTATCTGACCCGACAGACAAACAGAATCCGTACCATATCCTCCGCGATATCTCGCAGTGTGGGATCCCCTCCACTTTTCCCGCCCATTCGTTCCCTGACCTGCCCCCGCCCGGGGCCATCCCTATCTGTATTTCGCACTTATAATGACCACCATTCCCGCCCCAACAGCTCCTCGCGAGGAATGGCCAGACGCCGACTTCGATTTGCCCGACGGAGATCATATTCGCCCTCTTGATGTCGAATCTGAGAAGGAGGATGATGATGAAGACCTTGATTGGGATGTCGAGACAGACATTCGCCCGACTGGTTCTGTAAACACTAAAGCTGTAGCCTCAAGCCCAGCCGCTCGTAACGGCTTTGCCAGGCTCAGTTCCGGCGCCATGATTACTATCCGTCCCCCACTCACTTGTCAGGAGGAAGACGAAGACGAAGACGAAGGTGTTTCTACAATCAAAGTCGGTGAGCTTGCTTCGACGCTCAAAGCTGTTGTCAAGCCCCCTCCTGCACCCATCGACGAAGACTTCGAGTCCGCATTTGCACTTCCCTCCGATTTAACACGTCTCTCGCTCGCTCCTCTACCCCTCAGCCATCGATCCTCCAAGAATTCCCTCGAATGGGGTGATCGTGACCAGACTTCCTCTTCCCAGTCCTCAGACGCTTACTCCACACTGGACTTCGCCGATGCTTCATCTTCTCATTCCGCATCTTCCCTTTCCCTTCCAGACACAGAGGAGAGTGAATGCGACGAGGACGAAAGTGAACTCGACGGCCTTGTCATTCCTTCTGGTCTCTTCGAGTCCGGGAGCAGTGGCAGGCATCTTAAAAAGATTCTCGAGTCCAAGAAAAAGGCCCCAACCTCGGATCAACAAGCAAAGATTGCTAGCCCTGACCCCGAGGATGACTTCGAGATGGGCCTTGTCATCCAAGATGATGATGACTTTAGCCCCAGTCGGCTTATCAGCGCAAAGCAGACCCACCGGTTTGCAGCACGCAGTAAAAGCGCGCCAGCTCGAGCCTTTATTCCTGCGCGCCCGCCCTCCCGTCTGAGGGCGGATCGTGCCAAATCTCCCGTTAATCCGCCCATATCGTCTGCTCGTCAACTCCAACGTATTAAACTGTCATCGTCACCCCCTCCCCGACCCCCTCCACGTGCTCAGACATATAAGGAAGCTCTTTCAGCCATGCCTCTTCCTCCCACCAACACCTTTTTGTCCCCTAAACCTGGCAGTCTCCGGGGGCAAAAGTCTCATTCGGGACTTAAGCCGCCAACTCCGCCGGCCACTCAACGTAAAGGGCTCACCCGCAAGGCGTCACTGTCTTCGCTGATGGAAGCAAGCAGCTCCCAAGTGTCAGGCTCTGGGACAGCTCCCGCAGCGGGCCCATCCGCCAAGTTAGCACGGTACGAAACGCCTACAGCCGCCTCGCGTGCCAAATCGCACGCAAGTTCAACAAGCCGTATTCATGCGCTCGAATTTATTGTGCCACCCACACGCCCGTCAACGCCCTCCTCAAATCCAGCTGCATTACGTCTAACGATGCCTACCTCCATGCGAATGAAGTCAAGGCCTGCCCTATCCTCCGTGTTCTCTGGTTCTTCCCCCGCCAATGCTCTTGTTATGGTACAACCCCAACCTCCACACCGTGCCGCTTCGCCCGTTCCCCCACGTCCCCCATCCACTACCTCTTTGCGCAGCCGCTCATCCCATAGTCATACGCCATCAATACCACCATCGGCTCCTAAACTTTTGCGCCGTCCCAAGCGCCAAAGGACGTATGGGGACGGCACCGAACTGGATGGCTTCGAAGACCTCCCAACCGACCGGGAAAACGAAGTGAAATTCAGGGTGCAGCCCAAGGCTACGAACCGTGGAGGTATCACAGCGTCAAAGTCCTCCAACAAGGACAAGGATAAAGGGACATTACGCAAAAAGGGACGGACAGATGAACCCAGCCCAGCTCTCGGTTCGTACATGCGTTGCTATGGCCTTTTCTTCGTTTCTCATTTCACCCCTGGATAGATTCGCCGGGTTCATTTACACTTTTCACGAGCACACTTCGGCGCACTGGGCGCATTGACTTTCCCAAGGCTGTGGAGTTACCTGGGAAGAAGAAAAAGGATGCATCTTCCCCTGTGCTCGGCCTCACACGAAGGAAGCCCACACTCATACGTCACCTCGGGGGACATAGTGGACCAAAGGGTGAGTTCGAGCCATTATCCGACCTGATGCGAACTCAGCCCTTGTTCTCTTCAAGTTGTCGGTGACATGAAATGGAATCCTTCTACTCTCCGGTGGGAAGGCAATGATCAGGTACTACGGGATTTCGACGCCGTCGTCGGGACATCCACTCGACCCGCTCTTATAACGCATCTTACCGGATCTTGCATTGGTTCTCCTGTTGGCTCCTTTGCCTCTGGGGCGCGCAAAGTGGGTAACATGATATTCGATCCAACACGAATGTGTTGGATATCTACACTCCCTCCCGATGAAGAAGAGCCGGATGTCTTTGCGGAGCTTGCCGATGACGAGGAAGATGATAGATGGGAGGCCAAGGCCGGTACTATCCGTGCCAGTCAGCAACAGGGTTGTACTAGCAACACGTCCTTGGAAACGGGTGGATCCTGTGCCTCTGTCATTGTCATTACCGCCCCTAGTCCTGCGCAGAGGCGCACTCGAACGACCTCGGACTCTGAGAGCGATCGAGGGTCACGCGCGTCCATCGTTTATGATGTCGCCGATGATTTCGTCGAGGTATGCCGTGCCGCTGAGGAACGTCATCGTGCTGAGATGCGGGGTTGGCGCTCGCCAGTATCGAGACAAACCAATCCTAGTGGTGAGCCGGATCGATCCTACCTCTTTGAAATTCGCGCCCTTGCCACTAGGAGGTATTAACCTGCTCCAACGTCTGGTCCCTGTCTACACCCAGGCCGTCATCGCTCACCTCTTCGGCTGCTGCTATTGCTATATCATGTTAATAATTTTGCATTGTTCACTGCATATTCGATAGTGGAGTTAATCATACCTCTCATTCTGTAGGCTGATTCTATTACTTTATTATTCTTTCCTGCCCCTTTCCCTTGCATGATTTTCATGATCATAGTTCACCGTCGCTCATTCGAACAGTCTCTTTTTTCCTTTTCATCACTACTCGACACATATGGGACATACAGAATATATGTTCAACAACACTGCAATTACGCCGATCTGGGCGGATGTCCACATGTTGCCCTCAGCTAGGACGAGGAACAAAAACCTCTGTGCAGGACATGGTCGAATTGCTTGCGCCTCCAGTGGCTCATCCATCGTCTTCACCGAACTGTCAGCTACTTATCCCCTCAAGCTCCTCTCCCCAAAACTTGCTGAAGACACTGTCGCGATCGCCTATGTTCTGAACTACGGGGGTGGTCTGGTCAGTGGCGATCACCTCAAGTTAAGTGTCGATGTAAGAGATGGTTGCAGGCTCCTCCTTTTATCACAGGTAGGGCTATCGAGCCTCTTGGGCACCCACTGTATTGATGTCCTCCATCCGTTAGGGATCTACCAAAGTATTTAAAACTCGTTCTGGAGATCGGCCGTCGACACGCCTCGGACAACGAGCCCATGCAACTTCGAATGGCACCACTCATGTAACAGAAGCTACCGTCGCACCCGGCGGTGCTCTCTTCCTCCTCCCCGACCCGGTGACATGTTTCCGTGCAGCAGCATATTCCCAAACACAGAAAATCACCCTTTCCCGCGATGCCTCTTTGGTTCTACTAGACTGGGTGACTTCCGGCCGCAAGTCACTCGGGGAGGAGTGGGTGTTCTCGCGGTATCACACTCTCAACGAGGTGTTTCTTGATGGGCATTGCATAGCACGGGACATCACGCTCTTGGAGGGGAATCCTCAAGTCGACATACCTGGGATTAGTCAGTGCGAAACGCTCTCTCGGACACTCGAAGAAAGGCTCAAGCCTTACTCATGCTACGCTACGCTACTTTTCGTTGGTCCTCTCGTGCAAGATGTCGTTGCACATCTTGATAGACTATGCCAGTCAACGACAGTATTCAGGCTGACCTCCCCGGCGCGCATGATATGGGCCATGAGCCCTGTAGGTGAAGGCAAGGGTCACATCCTGCGAGCAGCAGGGGTGGGAACCGAGGATGTGAAGGAGTGGCTGAGAGAATCGCTCCGAGGATTCGAAGGCATCATTGGCATTGACACATATCTCAAACTGTTTGTGTAGCGCATGTTCGGCGATGCCATCTGCGGACGTTGTGGTGTGCGCTGGCGGGCCATTGGTCATCCACACCTCAGGCGCCTGTTTACTTCCACATGGTACTGTTGGCCCGATGATCGCCGTTGTCTGGCTCTATGTATAAACCGCCGATGATATGACTATCGAGTATTCCTAAAGTCGACAGGGACACGCTGGAGGCCAAGTTGTTCGCCGCAGAATCATACAAGCCTGAAGTGGACACTAGCAAAGTGATCGAGAAAACGCTACTCCGATAGGCGTGTTATATTTCTTGAATTTTCTTGGTAGAGGGGCAGTAGGAAATGCGAAGGTGCGCCTCTCGACCTCACGCACGACAAGTTGTATGGGTTAGAAACCGGCTTGAACGTTACGGATAATCGATATCTCATGGCGCCAACAGTCTTCTTTTTCCCTTATGTGGCGTATTCGAGGTGTGTATATTCAATCACCCCGAGAACATCTAGTAGGTGGCAGCGCCGCAGCCCGCAAGCAACGTCCTGTTGAGACGCTTCCGGCCTTCAATATGACTTTCATCTATGATGCTCATGTGAGGAGTTGTTATGGTTCGTATAAGCTTCTAATATTCGTAAGAATTTGTGTCACTGACTCAGAGTAGTTATGGATTTGTCCGCGACTACAGTGGTTTTCTAGGTACGTGGTAGCTCCTTGATCGGACGGAACCCGAGCTTTTTTTCAGCCTTGCGCTTTTTCTTTGGTTTGGCGGAAGCAGGGTTATACCCTGGCATCATTTTCTATATCTCATAGCAAGTTGTTGTTCTGCATCGTGGCGGACTCACGGCGTAGGATAGCTGGTACAAGCAGTCGGAGTGGGCACGCGGATCGCTGCCTTCTTCACTTCAGCGACTATAGCGGGCGCATTCAGTAAATATACTCCTAACTCACGTCATCTATGCATGTCTTACGGTCCTATTTATCATCCTAGGTGGTCTCCTGGCAGCCGCAATTTCTAACATGAGTGGCGTTGCGGGAGGACTAACGGAGTGGTCATGGATATTCATATTAGAAGGCCTCTATACTATACAGTACACAATCCCCTCGTTTTGGATCATCCAAGATTTCCCCGGAAACAGCAAAGTTTCTCACCGACTCAGAACGTCGGTGTTTTGTTTATGTTTTTGACGCGATCCGCTCTGTTCACAATCCGGTTCTCAGGGGTATTCGTTATTCGCCGTCTCCGTGCAGACATAAAATTCAGTGCCGGGGGTGAACAACCCGGGACAAAATATGTTTGGCAGAGTCTAACGGACTCGAAGACGTAGATCGTGGGTGAGTCGTGCTTGCAATACCGATCGGCGATGTTCTCGGAGGACTCGATTATAGTGGGCATCTACATGGGCTTGTGACGTTTCCTCGGCTTCCTCATGAGCATAATGATTAGCCCCTGTTCCATGTTGCAGTGATTGTTCGCGTTTTCTTTGTTCACCCCGACAACAATCAAGCAGGTTTGCGCTATAAATTCTCAGAGTGTCTCCAATGGCTGACCCAAGTCATATATCAGCTGGGTTCGTCATACCCGTTCTAGGCTCTCGACGGGGGTTGACTGAAAATACACACCACAGGGTACCGAGCTACTGCAGCGAATTTATTGTCAGTACCTGTGTATGTCTGGTCTTGCATAGCGACCGTCTCCGTCGGATTCCTTAGAGGCCGTCTTGGCAAGAGGGCGTATATTAATCTGTCAGCTCGGCCAATCTTTAGGTTGAACTGCATTTGACATCATACCCCTTCCTTCAGAGCCCTGTTTGGTACAGGTCGGGGTCAGACAAGTGATAATCAGGATTGGTGGGTTACATCATTCTGATCTCGTCAAGCAACCCGTCGTTGCCCTATTTTGCGTGTTATCTCGTAGCCTCGTAAGCCACGTGTAGTTGTCGGTGACATGTACTGAAGTACTGACGCATACAGTAGCGCCACCTTTCCAACCGTCCTTGAGTGTCATTTCGAAAACCGGTTCTTTGAGACTAGAGGGTGGGTTGCCTCTTGTGCGTAGCGAACGCAGTGTGAGTGCTACCAGAGTCTTGGTATTGAAATCCAGCGATCCTCACACTGCGTAGTGTGTGGGTCGCACTGAGCAATGTCGAAGGCTCCTGTAAACGAGACGTGACACTCGCGGTGGCGGTCGGCTGGTGAGGCCTTGAGGCCTGAGGCAGCAGCGACTTGACAATAACACATTCCGCTAAGCTTTCCAAGGTTCTGGAATCGCAATACATGGACCGGACAGAAAACCAGACGTCGGTTTATCGTTTGCTATGTTCGCTAGCGTTGAGTGGGAACAAATCCTGATTTTGACTCCCGACGCAGTGAATCCATTGTCATCGTTTAATTCGACCCACGAAAGGAAAGTGTGCGGTGTATAGTAAAACGCAGAGCAGAGAATTTAGATGTAAGAATATACGTAGCCGACGTGTCCCTCTTTCTATACTCATTACTCATTACCACTCGCGGTCTTGAACCGACTTTGAAGCGGTGACAGGAGCGGGAGCTGGTTCTGCTGAACCGCGGTCAGTCTCTTCAAGTGGAGGAGGAGCACTCCGTTCTCTTCCTCGGTTCTGATCGAGCCATTTGTCCATCTCATCGGCTTTGCCCGCGAAAGGACGCTTGCCCAAAAGGTCGATCATATCCTCACTGTCGAGAATAAGAAATGGGTTTAACGCTCTAGATATACTCGTAGCTGGGTCACATACCGAGTGATGACCTCCTTCTCCAGCAGTAGCTGGGCGACTTTCTCGACGTCTTCGCGATGATGGGTAAGGAGTTCGGTCGTTCTCTGATGCGCAGAGCTACACAAATATCATGAGTGACTGAGCCAACTCAACCAGAGAAGAAGAATCATGTACCTGATCATCTTGCGGACTTCGGCGTCAAGCATCTCGCCCGTCTTCTCGCTGAATGGCTTTGTCCAGCCCTCTTTTTGACCTTCGCGACCTCCGTAACTGACTGGCCCGATGATTGTATTCATGCCATAGTTAGCACATGCTTCAAAGGCCATGCGAGTGATCTTCTGGAGGTCGTCTTGGGCACCAGTCGTAATATTCTCTGGGCCGAAAAAGATTTCCTCAGAGACACGTCCACCAAGTGTCATGCAAATTCGATCCGTCATCTGCGGCGTAGAAAGTAGGTAACGGTCCGGAGGTAGGTACTATTAAAATTCATATTAATAGAGCCCAGACAACGGTCTCGCTACACTCACTTGCGCGTATCCCAAAGCTCCAACCCCGCGGGGAATAATGCTGACTTTGAGTAGAGGGTCTGCGTGTTCTAAGAACCAACCGCAGACGGCGTGACCGGCTTCATGGTATGCGACGGTTTTTTTCTCCTCAGCGCTAAGCACCCTGCTCTTCCGCTCCAAACCGGCGATTACTCGTTCGATGGCACTCTCGAAGTCATCATCCGCGACGAATTCATGGGCCTTACGAGCTGCGTGGAGCGCAGCTTCATTACAGACATTGGCAATGTCAGCACCAGAGAAACCTGGGGTGAGAACCGCAAGCTTCTGGGCTAACATGGATACATCCGAGAGTTCCTGTGAGAGCAGGAGAGGCTTAAGGTGCACCAGGAAAATGCCCTTCCGGCCGGATACGTCAGGCCGGTCGATAGCAATGTGCCTGTCAAATCGACCAGGGCGCATCAACGCCGGGTCGAGGACGTCGGGACGGTTGGTACCAGCAAGAACAACAACGTGCTCTTGCGTGCCAAAGCCATCCATCTCTACCAATAGTTGATTGAGAGTTGACTCCCGCTCGTCATTCCCACCAAAGCTGCCACCCTTGCCTCGAGATTTGCCGATAGCATCGATTTCATCAATGAAGATGATGCACGGCGCATTTTTCTTGGCAGAAGCGAAGAGATCACGAACACGGGACGAACCCACACCCACAAACATTTCAACGAACTCCGAGCCGGACACAGAAAGGAAGGGGACGTTGGCCTCACCAGCCGTGGCTTTTGCAAGGAGGGTCTTTCCGGTCCCGGGAGGACCTGACAAGATGGCACCGCGAGGGATCTTTGCACCGAGTTTCTCGTACTTGGCAGGGTCCTTCAGGAACTTGACAAACTCCATGATCTCCTCCTTGGCCTCGTCCATTCCAGCGACGTCCTTGAACTTGACTTTGACATCGGTATCCTTGTTAAACAATTTCGCTCTACTCTTTCCAATGTTGAAAATGCCACCTGGCCCGCTACCAGCAGAACCACCAGCCCGCCGACTCATGTAGAAAAGGAGACCAGCGAAGAGAATGGTAGGCGCAAAATTGAGAAGGGTGTTTATTGTGGAAATTTCATCGTGATAGGCGACAGGTATCCGTTCGTGGCTTGGGATGCCAAGTTCATTCTGCGCTTCCTCGAGCTTGCGCTCAAATGCTTCGACGCTGCCTATAGAGAAATAGTAGTCACCACCACCAACGGCGGCAGAATACATGGTTCCTGTTGCGTTGGAGTGAAGCTTGATCCGAACTTTTTGTCGATTGACGACGACGAGCTTGTCGACGAGGGCTTTATCAAGGAACGCGGTCCGAAATTCCTGCCAAGTGATTTCGCGTGTAGATGAGGAAGAAGAGCTGCTTAAGGCGTAGATGATGACAGCAGACGTAGCCAACAAAGCCAGCTGATTGGGGTTAAAATTGCTGTTGTTTCCGCCAGGAGGGGGAGGTTTTGGGCGATGGGGCTCGCCGTCTTCGGGATTGGACTGCCGGGAGGACGAGTGCTGCCGCTGGGACTGCTGGTAGCGCTGAAAGAACCCCTCTAGGCCCTTTGGTATTTCTACGCCCGTGCCGCTCTCCTTGTCCGCTTCAACGTCATCTGCCCTGACTTTCCCCTTGTTTGCGGAGCCATGCGGAGGGGGCCGGGAGTTGGGATCGCGAGGTGAAGGTGTAGCAAAAGACCTCGACCCACGGGGCAATCTGAGGGCGGCAACGCGATGGTCGTTGGTGCGCGCAAGACGAAGCGCGCGGGAAAGCATTGGGCGGATGAGCAAGACAACTTCAAGGACGTATATACAGGCGAGTGCTTAGTCAGCGCCGTGCGATTGCGTAGGTCATGTCTGCCGGCGCACTCTACACACCCTCCTCGACCTCAAATGCACAGCAGAACCTGTCCTTGTCCATAAGCACCATCCCTTTACCGTCGGGTGCCCACCGTACATCCCTTGTTTCGTACTTGGCTGCAACCATTTTGTTCATTACAGCCCCCAGCGAGAGTGGAGCCACTCACTGCTCGCAGGCACGCCAATGCACTCGGCCATATCCTCCTCGTCTCCGCCTTCTCCTACCCACTCGTCGCTCCAGGTAAAGACACTTTGGGTGCCACAACAGATCACGAGGCTGCCCTTGCGGATCGGGTTCCACAGTGCGCGTATCACCGGCTTCTGATGTACTAGCACACACCTCAGACGAGGGACGAACGGCTCCGACGGCGTTGGAAAGTCGTAGATATGTAGCCCGTTAGGTACATTGTCTGTCCTCGCATTGAAAATGTGGTTCCCACGAAGATAAAGAATCATTACCGTATCGGACGAGCAGTAGGGTGCCTGTCTTGTTCCATTCCAGTTGCACCGCTCCAGATTTTGGGCTCGGCTTGCTGAGATCTGCCTTCATCAGACCTATGGTTTGTGGGCCGTCGAGCCGTTCGTCTAGGCGGACATTATTCAGCGCGATGGGAAAAGGGTCCAATAATATCCCCACAGGAAAGGAATCCTCTGCCTTGGGTCGACTCCAACCAGTTGGCAGGCTCTCGCCAGAGTGTCTGTTGGGTCGGTCAACAGCATTCCGAGAGGAGATATTGAACGCACCGCTCCGCTGGAGATCCTGCTAGACAGCTCGAGGGTTGATGTTGCCGACCACGTCAGGCTGTCGAGGATATGGACCTAAATGGTGTGAACCATATACGGATATAAGACGACCAGTGTCGGAACCCACTTTGTCATCCCAGCCGCCAACCGCGAGGAACATGCCGCTCGGATGCCAGGCCACGGAGCGGACTCCAAAACCTGGATCGGGAGTCGGGGTGAATGTGCCTTGCACGTCCCCTGCGAGGGAGAGAATGCTTATTTTATACTGAGTTGGAAGGAGCGACATCTGGGAGTGAACATGGACTGATTTTTCGAGGGACGGACCTCCAAGATTCCCTCCCATACTGCCACATAGTTTCCCGTGGGCGAGAGAGCGAGCGAGGAGAGGTTAGTTGTAGGGAGCGGGAAATGCTGGGGCCGTCTTTTCGTCACATGGAGCTTGGAAAGGAGGATGTACGCGAACACACCCGTACGAGCTTGAATGAGTCGGAAACATCATAGATGCCGAGCGTGTCTTTAGATCTATGTCGCTCGGCCAATACAAAGTATCGGGCATCGGCGCGGAATGCATAGCCTGTGTGATAGTGACAGTTTGCCGAGTGTGAAGGAGGGAGAAGATGGTGAGATACCTCTATCGGGATGGACGGGGAACTGAATGTATGTGGCTGTTCCGGAGACGATTGACCAGATGGTGACTCGGAGCTGTTTCAGAACCGGTGAGATGGGAGGGGACGGGGATGGGAGAGGACGTACGCCCCATTCGGAGAAGCAGAGTATGTTTCGGCCATCTGGGGCCCACTCCGCTTTGACGAGGCCCTCTGCGCCGGTCTCGATGCGCGCAGACCAGGACTCATCCCGGAGCTTGAAGAGCTGTACGACGCCAGATTTGGCCGAGGCAGCGAAGAGATACTCCGAGTCGCAGGACCAGCCGGCATGGGATATCCAGTGGTCGGTGTCGGTCGTTGTCCGTGCGGAGGGGAGGATGGGCCAAGTGCGGGCGATCTGGAGCGTGTCTGTGCGACGGACGACGAGGACGTCCTCGACGGCGTTGAGGATGAAGTGGGCGCCGGGGCTGAAGCTGACGAGGTTGGCGGATTGCTTGTAGGTCTCTGTGAAGTCCATATGAGTCATCCGGGGTTACACATCCAAGTTTTCCCACCCGGTCTCGCACGGCCCGGCTGCGTTCCGCGTGCCTCGGACGACCGCCGTGTGACGAGAGCAGCCGTCCCCTTACTGGACGCTGAGACGCCTGGGCTCGTACCTCTTCCGTCCTGCCATGAGTATCACCTCCGTGATGACACAGCGTCCTTATACCCCGTCCGACCAGCGCGTGCACAATCGAAGCTGCTTGACAGCCCTGTGAATGCGATCTACAACGACACTCCTATAAATTAAGCACAGTGCACCGCGGCGGCCACATTCCCTGCTATGTCGGCCCCACCTGACTCACTGTCCGTTCACACGGCCACTACCGCCGTTCACGCATTCAATACCAACGCTGATGCCCCCGAGGACAAATCAGCCGTCGACCCCTTTCTTGTGCGTTTTGCTCCCGGAGACCGGGAAAATCCACAGGTACGTTCATTCCCTTCCCCATCCCCATTTAGTCTGATCCTCCACAGAACTGGTCTCGCCTCCAGAGATGGTATCTCACCGTAACAGGCAGTTTGCTTATCTTCGCCGCGTCAGTTTCCGTCGATCGTCCTACTTTTCTCCGCCGCTTAACCCTCGTCACAGCACGTTTGCGAGCAGTGTACCGGCACCAATCATACCAGCTCTCCGCAAGGAGTTTGGCTTTTCCCAGGAAGTCGCAACCCTCGTCATCTCCCTTTTCGTTGCCGGCTATGCTATCGGTCCTCTTCTGTGGGCACCACTTTCTGAGCAATACGGACGACGACCACTCTTTGTTATCACCTTAGTTTGCTGTACGGTTCGTCGCGTCTGCCCTGTTGTGTAACCTACCGCATCTCTACCGTGCTGTCCTCTAGTGTTTCCAAGTAGGTGCCGCCCTCTCCAAAAATACTGCGTCAATGCTCGTCTTTCGCTTCATTGGCGGAACGTTCGCAGCCGCTCCGTTAGCCAATTCTGGGTATGTGCTGTCTACCTTCTCTCATCCTCTCACCTCACTCTGTACCCAGCGCGCTAATAGCCGATATTTGGGGTCCCAAGGACCGAGGGGCTGCATTGGCCATCTTCATTATAGCTCCATTCGCCGGCCCGGGTCTCGGGCCTGTCGTCGGGGGATACATCGTCCAATCAGGAACCTCGTGGCGCTGGGTGTTCTGGGTTCTCACTATTTTCGTACGTCAATTTCGAGTGCCTCGCACGAGGTTCCAACGTGTTTTTAGTCAGGTGTTTGCCTATTGCAAATCTTCTTTACCGTACCAGAAACTTACGAGTAAGCAAAACCCACGGTACACGTTCTCATAGGCTGATATCTATTCTAGGCCTGTCCTGCTCGTAAGGATGGCACAGGAGAGGCGCAAGAATACAGGGGACGAGCGTTACTATGCCGCGATGGAAACAGACACCACGAAACTTACGGATCGCTTGAAAGTCGCCTTTGCACGCCCCATCAAAATTTTCTTTCGGGAGCCGATATTATTTGTGTTCACGCTTTACTTGAGTGTGCGTCACCATAACTTGTACTGTGCCTGTCCCATCGCTGACGCCATTTTCTAGTTTGTCTTTGGCTGTCTTTATTTGCTGTTCGAAGCGTATCCCATAGTGTACAAACAGGGCCACCATCTTAAGCCTGGTCCCGCTGGTCTTGTATATCTCCCACTGCCAATCGGTGCTGTGATTGCGGTTGTCGTGGTATGCATGTGTTTCACTTTTCAGGTCTGGGCTGACAAAACGTCCAAGTTTATATTATTTGTAAACACTGACTATAGGCGAAAAGTAGAGGAATGCGCCCCAGAGCTCGTTCCTCCCGAGCACAGATTATTCGTGTGTATGGTCGCATCGCCGCTATTCGCGATATCTTTCTTTTGGTTTGCGTGAGTTGTTGCCCAATGACTATTTGTTCAATATTCAAGGAAAACCGGACGCAGGTGGACGTCGTACCCAAGCATATCGATTTGGGTGCCCATGGCTTCTGCGCTAGTCCTGGGCTTTAGTATATGCTGGTTATTTGTGAGTTTCATTGCACATGTGTCCACTCCCGGCGATTGACATCCCTCCGTAGTTGGGGTTGACCAACTACATCATTGATATGTACCTCTCTGTCTCCGCGTCTGCGCTAGCCGCGACTGTTGTTGCCCGGAGTGCTTTCGGTGCCGGTTTTCCGGTAGGTGTGATGTTAGGTTCAGGCAGTACTGTGCTCACTACGATTCAAGTTATTTGCAGCTCAGATGTACGACAAGCTCGGGCCAGAATGGGCGTCTAGTCTCATCGGCTTCATTGCGCTTGCGATGACTCCCGCGCCGTTTATTTTCTACAAGTACGGGCCGGTAATTCGAGCCAAATCTGCATTTGCACCACGTCGACCACCACCGAAGATGATTGTCTAGTTGTAACCCTTGTAGAGGAGAGCAGCATGGACATTTACCACATCTACACAATTGAACTACTAGTAATAGGAGATTGCATCCTGCATGTTGATGATCCCAACCATTCCTTCACAGTCCCTCTGGCTCTACTGTTTAAATTTGTTTAATTATTAGTGGCACTTAGAAATCTGAAAAAAAATCATCAAATTATCTTAAATGTCTTAGAGCCAGTTTGGTGTGTCCAATATGTATCAGTTAAAGTCTGCCTAGGCTACTGGAGGTATGGTAACTCCAACAATCCTTTCCATACTAACCCTTAATGCAGTGTTTGAAGCACACTGCTGAATGCATGAGAATTTCACTTAGCTTTGGTGGAGTCATAGGTAGTATGCACTCCTAGTTATAATATTGCCCTGTATGTCATGTAATTTGGTTCACATGCCACAGAGATATGCCTAATTTTAGAAACTGTCAAGGTCATATCTCCAAGGGTAACTCCAGAACTCTGGAGTTTGGACAGGGCTTTGGCTTCATCTTATGTGGTGCATCTCTGTCACAAGTCTGGTAGCCCTTGTAGAATACTCAGTAAATCACTGTATATTGATGTGTAAATATACTGTACCTGTAGAATACTCAGTAAGTCACTAAGTAAACTAAGGTAACTAATGGTGCGATGTAAGGTATGCTTATATAAGCTAACTACCAAATAGAGAATCCAACACTCCCCCTCAAGCATGAGCCTGTAGGCATAAATGGTTGCCTAACACCAAGTAGAATAATAGGTAAATGAAAAGAATGAATACCTGATCAAAACCTTTATGTAGTTGCTGAGTCCATGAGTAGTCTGGGTGGAGTCCATGATAGTCTGGTAGTCTGTTTTCAAGTGCACTCGAGCAGTTTCCTAATATGGTAATCATGCCTTGGATAGTGCTGGACTTGCCTCAGTATGCCCAGTTCAACTTCTTAGCTCTAGCAGCATCATCTATGTGCAGGTATGTAGCTGTCCATATAAAAATGGGTATGTCTGATATGTCCCAATGTCATGGTGCTTGAGCAATGTCCATATATGGAAGTTGTGGCTCAGCTAAGTGCTGTGCTCATTCTTGACTATGCACTTTTATCAACAATCGCCTCTAGCAGTGTCATCTTCAAGTATCACATCCTGAGATCATCAGTACATCACTTATAGTCCATATAAAACATATCTGGCACATCTGATTCATCTGACTCGGGTTTGATATGGCTGTATAAACATGGTAAGTTGGTTTTCACCTGACTGACCTGATTGATGCTTGTAGTGCTTGTTTGAGCTTTCCATGTTGGTGCGGTGGGTTGGTAGGCTTGGTAGGACGTCTGTGGTGCTTGCTGGATGGTGTGGGTGGCTCAGGTGTGTGTGCCATTTCTGCTGGGTGCTGCTGGTGCTGACTCATGTGGTCCATAGCTAGCAATTGTGTTTTGAGTCATTTTGAGTTGTAGCATGCACTGCTCATTGTGTCATCCTCCCAGAAATCTCTTCCATCCATCTGGACTCCATTGTGGCCATTTTGGCACTCTCAATCATCCTTGACATCTCTCATTGCCTCCTGGACCTGTATCTGGCCTACCAGACTGGTATCTTGACATTGCGCATTCGTTCTATTGATGCACATGCTCCCTGGCCCTCTGGCATGTTCCTAAAACCTGTATGCACCACCTGGTGCGACTGTTTCGCCACCTAGGTCATATGGCTCGGTTTGAGTCCTCTCAGGTGAGTACTCATGTTCCACACATTCTACTCATTTGTGCAGCTGTTCTGATGCACTCTGCAGCTTCTTTGGCATGCCTCTAGCATCCTCAACATGTCCTGATTGTCTTGACACATCCTCTTCACCTCTGGTGAGCTGCAGCTTGTAGCTTTGCTGACTCCCTTTCTCCCCCTTGAGCTCGACTCTTAGGGGCTCTCTTGTAGCGTTTGCAGCTTTGTCAGGTGGCTCAGATGGAGTATATGGAGGTGGGGGCTTATCTTGTATGTCATGACTACCTGCTGCTGTATGCTGATGACATTCTTTAACATTTGCAGTTGATCATTTGTGTGCCCTTACACCATCTCTCTCCCCCACGATCGGCATATCATGGCATGTCACAGTACACTCTGCCTCAACCTGCACATCCCAGTGTGCTACCTCTGTGCTGTCAACACCTCTGGTATTGCCAATGTGCACTTCCTCTATACATGCGTGATCTATTGATGTGCTCAGCTTGGTCTCTGGCTCTTGACTGGGCATACAGTGGCTCAAATAAGTGTCCCAATGTTGGGCCATTTTGGAAAGACTTGACATTTGCAAGAGAACCAAAATATATCAGCTCTGACCCTTGCAGGGTCATCAATAGCC
>JBBPMH010000174.1:0-48262 GCA_038090235.1 Pulveroboletus ravenelii | reverse complement strand
GGTATAAGTGAGTATCATCCAGAATATACCCATACATTGATATATCTAGCCATGACTTGAACTAGTGATCCTTTTATCTTACCTGTCACTGGATATCATTGCACCATCTGCAACACTGACTGTCACTATATATCATTGCACAATCTGTCGACAGTTTATGCCATGACATGTGTGACAGTGACTACCATATAAGGGGAGCGCTTCCGTGACTGTGAGGCGCTTCCGTGACGTGACTACCATATAAGGGGGCGCTTCCGTGACTGTGAGGCGCTTCCGTGACAGTGACTACCATATAAGGGGGCGCTTCCGTGACTCTGAGGCGCTTCCGTGACTGTGATTACCATATCCAGCCTATGGAGGGGGTGGATGCGCAATCTAGCGACAGATTATGCATGTTGGAGAGAGAAGGTTGCGTGGGAAAGGCGCTTCCAAGGCGCTTCCGTGCCTGGCCGCAGACTGTCTGCGGCCGGGGTAAGATTATTAGGTAACAATGTCTTTTTCACCAAAGCTGCATGTGATTAGAAATCCTTGCTATTAGAGCCCGTTCTCATGCTTACATAACCAGTGCTGTCAAGTGCAGTGTGGCCATCCAGGATGCCCATACCTTCATGGCCTGTTAGCTTATCTAACTCTTTTTCTCTCCAGTACAATCTGTATTTTTTTTGTATTTCACTTCTTTCTCAATCAAATTTAACCAATAAGGACCCGTTTTCATGCTTACATAATCAGCGCTGTCTGGTGCACTGTGGCCATCCAGGACGTCCATGCCTTTATGGCCTGTCTGCTTATATAACTCTTTCTTCTTCTACTGTAATTTGTATTTTTCTTATATTTCATTCGTTTCTCAACCAAATTCAATCAATAAGATGCCGTTTTCATGCTTACATAAGCAGTGATCCAGCGTGCAGTGTGGGCATCCTGGATGCCCGTGCTCACATCTCATATCCACTTGCAAGCACACTCAATACCTCTCATATGCAGTGGGCATCCTGGATGCCCGTGCTCACATCTTATATCCACTTGCGAGTACATTTGTATTCCTTATGTGCAGTTAGTGATGAGTGCAAGCACACTCATCCCTCTCACATGCAGTGGGCATCCTGGATGCCCGGGATCACATCTCATAATTCTAGTTGAACTCAGTTTGAAAAATGTAAAATGTAGAAAAGTGTATGATGATCATAGGTCAACATTTAGGGACAAAATGACTTGTTTTGATTAGGATGTATTTGTCCTTCTCCTTTCCTCTTACTCCTCTTCCTCCTCTTCCTCCTCTTCTCTCAATGCTGCTCTTATTTCCTCTCTATTTGGTGCTGGTTTGAGTTGTGGCTCTAAGCCAAGTCTAGTGATTCTTCCCACATTCACAGCTATTTGTGGCCCATCCTCTCTTCCTTCAGGTAGATGTTTCCATTTTGTGCCATAGCTCTTTCTTGTGCTCCACATTCGATCACTTTCAGTGTATGGAATCCATGTCAACATTTTGAACTTCTTCCACAGTTCAGCTCGAACCAGATCCAGTCGCTGGCCTTGTAAATTTCTGACCAGATTCAGATAGCAATGATAGTAGGTCGCTTTTCCAAAGTTTTGACTAGCATGTTGTGGCACCTGAAGAGGAAAAAAGCGATCAAAGTGCATGTGCCATTTTTCTTGTGAGGTAAGAGTGTATTGCACTGCCTCAAAGGGAAATTCTGGTCGTGAATAGAGTTCTTCTACTGCATATTGCTCTCGAAGAACCAATGGTATGTTGGTCCATGCTCCTTCTTGATGGTTTTTCTTGTTTGGAGATTCCACAATGATATCATAGAACATTTGTTCTAGGATCTTTTGAACCTTGATCTTCAATCCATTGGTTTCGTCTTCTCTTTCATTATCATCATCATCACTGATGATGATGACTTCTCGATTTCCACCACCATGTTGATGAAAGTGATCCACATCAGGTCCATGAGGTCTTGACATGCTTGGAACAGGCATCCCATCCAATCTATGACCAAGTCTAGGCATAGCTCGATTTGCAGGCCTGAGATGCTGAACATTGAGAGTATGATGGGTTGATCGATTTGCTGTTCGCTCAGCATGCGATTCCCGATGCCCCGTCCTGACCTCTGCAACACCCAAGATATGTTGTAAATCATGCATACTATTCATCTCGTAACCCTGAGCAATGAATTGAGAGGTGAATGTTTTGGCATAGGGAATGCGGTATGCTTGAGTTTCTGTGTCCTTGACAATGTCACAAAGGAAATAGATTCCAGAGTCATACATAAGAGGAGTGACTTGAGCATTTGGATCATTAGGATCATCCTCGTTATCGGTCATTACTGTTGGGCAAGCTTCCTTAGCCAGACCGAGCAAACGATACATCGGGGTCCTGTGAATTCCATTGAGAATCCAAATAGCCATAGCTCCCAGAGCAAGACTGTTTTCAGAAGACCGGTCCTTGGCTGGAGTGTTCTCAATGTTTTGAACGATCTTGTATAAAGCAGCAAGACGAATCCATTTAGAATACCTGTTCAATAAAATTAAAGTCATCAGTGTCGACATTTAAATCTATATATATTAACATACCACCAGTAACGGGCTGGAATCTGAACCATAGTCTGATTGATTAGTTGTCGAGGAAAGTGTGTTAGTGTTGTCTGAGCTTGATCCAGTCGAACTCGGATTTCAAGACGAGCACACCCCTCTTGAGGGATGTTATTTTCATCAGGATTATTTCTGTCTCTGTCTCCAGTACAAGTGTACATGATTTGGCTTTGCTGATCAAGATCATCAAGAAGCTTTTTTCGTAGCCTTGGTGTGATCAATTCTGATGGTTTCCGAAGAGCAAAAATTCCTTGATGCAATTGATAAGTGATTGCTTTCTCTGTCGTGTATGCTTGAATATAGGTGATTACATTCGATTGCTTCCCTGGGTTCCATCTAAAGCCAGCGATGTCTTTGAGATGCATTTGATTATCCAAGTAGTACGTTCGACTCTGTAACATTGTCCTTGCAGGGTCTTCAACGTCTGGCAGAATATATCGGATAAGAGCACTATGGCCTTGTGATTTCCACGTAACGATCTTGCCCATGATGCCGAACTCTAGACCGATATCGATCATCCATTGTTCAGAACGAATAGAGGGCATATCCAAAATGCGAGTAAGGTCTTGTAAGGCATTAACTCTTTCATATGCAGCCTGATTGTTATCCGGGTCATCTTGCAACAGGCTTGGGTTATGAACGGTTGCTGCTTTCCACCCACGTAACTCGTGTCCAAAATAAGCATCACGAAAGTAAGGACGAAGGGTTTGAATGGTACGAAGATAGCCAGTCTTGAAGTCGCCAAGCAGATGGGTAGGTATATCCAGAGACATGTGATGTAATTGACCAGCACGATCACGACTGATTTCAATCGCAGTGTTATAAGTGGGTGGCCAGTGAGTTGCTTGATTTCGCATTAGATCTCGAATAACGGGAAGCAAGCAGTGATCATAAATAAGGCGCAGATCCTCTGTGCTGACTGCTCTGGTGTTGTTTAGGCCATACATACGAGGAAAGAACACTCGTATGACAGAGCGATTTGCAACCTTGCCCAATGGAATGTTTGGAATAGTATGCATGGCCACCTTAATAGGCCTATCCTGATAAGGGATTGAGTCGATATTGAAACAAATATAGGTAATATGAACTGACCTCTCCACTGATAGCGACACCCATGGTATGATTATTTGTCTTTAATGTGTCGCGGAATGGAGGGACTGGCCAGACTGTCAAGGGAACAATATAGGGAAGTGTTTGAGTAAGTCCGATAAGGGAGTCATAGTCGCGAGTAATGACAATATCATTGATATCGGGTTGGGCCTGAAGAGCATTGATAGTGATGAATTGTTGATTGGCTATATCAAGACCGCGGCGGCCAGCGAGAACGAACTTGAGGAACTTGAGTTCGTTTTCCTGATCTTCATTTCCAATGGCCCGATAAAGCTGACATGCTTCTCGCACAAACTCTAGTAAGGACAACTGGTCAGGAATAGCATCACGATCATCGGGATAAAGTCTGATAGGCATATCTGTGAGCAAATGAGTCTAGGATTTAATAGACTTGAGGAAGTAGTAGCAAGCAAGTGATTAGAATAGGTGATGGTGAAAGTAAAAGAAAGAAGAAGGAAAAAGAATAAGCGAGAGAGAATGGCAATGAATAATGCTGACCAAGATGATTATATAACATATATTTATATTTTGATTATCATAGGGCTATATTAGTTGACTATATTATAAAGGGGATGAACACTAAGCATTGGCTTGTGAGATAGAATGGCCTATCTACATATACATGATCTGGGCATCCAAGACGCCCGTGTGCAGAGGGGACATATATGTTTACGTAATGTGATATACGATGTATATTTTGTTTACTGCTCCTAATAATATTAAAGACATTCAGGGCATCTTGGATGCCCATATGTGAAGAGCTAGGTTATATTATAAAGGAGATAAACACTAAAGCATTGACTTGGGAGGTGAAATATATCATTTACTCATATATGGTCTGGGCATCCACGATGCCCGTGTGTGGAGGGATACATGTATATGTTGTTCACTGCTTCTAATAATATTCAAGATATTCAGGGCATCTTGGATGCCCACATGTGAAGAGCTAGATTATATTACAAAGGAGATGAATATTAAGCATTGACTTGTGAGATGGAACATACCATTGTAGGAGCCAGTGGCCTCCTCTGATTACAGATCACCATTCTCAGTCTGTTCAAGTGTTCCCCACGTCCTCTAGTTACGTCCCGAGTTCGTCTGTACCATCTCGAGATCAGTCTGTTCTATTTTATTTGTTGTATCCGCTCTCTGGACTGTACTAGCATCTGGTTCCGGACTGTAGCATCTGATTCCGGACTGTAACATTTGGTTCCGGGCTGTGATATCTGGTTCCGGACTGTAGCATCTGATTCCGGACTGTAACATTTGGTTCCGGGCTGTGATATCTGGTTCCGGACTGTAGTATCTGGTTCCGGACTGTAATGACATCGGGATCCGGACTGTAATATCTGGTTCCGGACTGTGGCATCTGGTTCCGGACTGTAACATCTGGTGCTGGACTGTAACATCTAGCTCCGGGCTGTAGCATCTGGTTCCAGACTGTAACATCCGGCTCCGGACTGTAGCACCTGGTGCCAGACTGGTATGTATCCGTTCAATCTGGTCCGGGTTCGCCCGCCGGATTGTTGATTTTTACTTACTTCTCTCTGGTTCTTTCATATATTTTTTTTGTTTTCTCTGATACTCTTGATCATGACATATGACTTCCTTGATGATCTGCTGCTTAGAATTATTGAGCATCCTTTGATAGGGTCCCGAGTATTACTATAGTTACTAAGCTCAGAGTCGTCAGTTTCCGGTCCTCGGCCTCGACCGGATAGGTCGTTTTATCACCGGATCATCATCCGGATTCATTTCTTTTCACTCTCATTGACTGAGATCGGTGTAGCTACAGTCGACTCCCTCACATAACCCCATACCTCTCGGAACACTTCTGACACTCATGAAATGGGTCTGGTAAATTAGACTATAGTGACATGTACACGAATACATTGTGACACACGTTAGGTTGTGAGGGAACGTACATAGATGAATGTAAGCATTGCAATAGCACAATTACAACGCAGTACAATGAAATTTCCTTTACGACGAGTCGACGACAAGCAAAGCAAACAAAGAACTACACTCGCTGTTTTCCCTTTCCCTTGTTCCCTTTCGCACCTTTTCCGGAGTTGGTATTCTTTCCGCCCTTGCTGGTGTGGGATGATTTCGTACTGAAACTTGCGCTTCCGCTAGGTATAAGTGGGATGCCACCAACGTCTTCAACATTATGCGAACGTGAGGAAGAAGAATTGGGATCGGGCTCTGTACGAGATTTGATGGCTGATGAAATAGATGAGATTGGAGGAGAGGAGGAAAGGGGAGGCAAGGGTGATGAGCGACTCTGTAGTACTTGTCGTTCTTCCAACTCCTTCAGCTCATCAGGATCAAGCTCCCATGTCGGATCATTACGCATCTTGAGAAGTATTTCATCCGTTTCTGGATCCCAGCGTGTTTCGACTGTCGCAGCATCTTGCATTTGAACATCAGGAGTAGGATGTGGGGGAGGAAGTGCTGATGCAGGTGACGTTTCCGATATCGAAAGCGAACCGAGCACGGGCAAGACAGGTGCGGGATCACCTGATCCGGTGGCAGATGTTTTTGGGACAGCAGATGATGGAGTTGGCACGGGCGGGGGAGCAGCACGACCGGTTGATTTTCCCTTTCTCGTAGGAACTGGCCTAACCTTTTTCCCTTTAGGTGGCGCACGTGGAGGGGATATAGGTCCAGGAGAAGTTGGAACGGCACGTTTAGTTGACGGACGAGTGGGAGAAAGAGGTAGCTGAACGGTGGTGACACGCGATTTTTTCTTACCGACCACATTACGTGTTGTAGGTTCATTATCAATCTGCATCGCGTCGTCATTACCACCATTGTCCTCCTCGGCACTAGACCACTCGACAATGCACTGGGTTGGGTCATCTTCCTTAGTTCCTGTGAACATGGATACTTGGAATAGAGATGTGGTATCAGTGCATATGAAACGTGAGTTTGGAATAAGGCTTACCGGTGCTGTCATCCAAACCGACGAAAGCGGAATGCAACATCCCCTTGTCGAAGGCGATGTTGTTAAGAAAAATGTCTGGCGTTCCCCGTGCGATGAGTCGATAGAACCGGACGATTTTCTGTTGAGGGAATCTGTAGATCCGACCACGAAGCTGTTCGTCGTCAAGGGCTGACCACAGAGTATCCTTCATTCAGAAGTGTTAGTAGCCTGCATGGGTACTAGAAAAGAAGGTGGGGACTGACTGCGATAATCATAATATTCGCACAAGCAAGATTGAGCCCAACCATCCCAACCATTGACAGGATAAGAACGCGGGAGCCGACATCACGGGTTGACGAGCGAAATTCGTTAAGGACAGCCTTACGCTTGTTTTGTGGGGTCTTGCCATTGAGCTCGACCGCTTTCACACCGTAGAGAGTTAATACCTGAAAATGAGTGAAATGGATACGCATTTTGGAGAGTCAAACGTGACTCACGTCACGAATGGCAGGATTTGATGATGGAAACGCTGAAAATATAACGATGCGATCACATTCGGAATGACTGAGATTGTCAATGAGATCCGACGCATCAACCTCCAGTGTTTGGCCGTCGGCAGATACTTTGAGTGAACGAGCACCGTCATTCGCAAGGTGATGCGTGACGATCTGGGCCAAAGCATCAAGCTTTGATGAAGCCTTGTGCGATTTCCAATCGTCGATCGACTTCGGTTTCTCCCAGCTTCCCGTGGTAGCGCGAGGGTTCATGTGTGGGTGCAACAAACCCCTCCTGAATTCGATATAAAAATTCTGTGAAACAAGAGACAGATTAGCCAAGCATATCAACGTTGAATAGATGAGAGAATAGAACACAAGAACAGTAAAACGATATCACGGGCATCTTCGACGCCCGTGCTGCAACAGACTTGCAAAATGTATGTGTTGTAGGAACACAAGGCCGTTTCGGGGCGTCGCGGATGCCCGTGCTGCACATGGATATGCAATGTATCAGATGTAGGACAATAGAACGTGTGTTCTCAGGCATCGCGGATGCCTGCCGCTGTGCACAGGAACGAAACGTTATTGGATATGGGACACAGGACATGTGTACTCGGGCATCGTGGATGCCCACGCTGTGCGCTGGCATGCGATTAGTTATATGAAGGGACACACACGGCATTGTGTGTGGCCCCAGGGCATCACGGATGCCCGTGGTGCACACTGAAATGTAACGTTTATCTATATATACATAGAGAGCACAAGACGTGAGTGTGTTTGAGCGTCCAAAGATGCCCACGCTGAACGTTGAAAAGCAACGTTTACTAGATTGTTGCTTAGGCATCATCAGGTGCTAGCTAGCACATGGGACATGCGTACTCGGGCATCGTGGACGCCCACACTGTATATCGAGATGAAACGGTATCGTATGTAGAACATGGAACGTTACCAAATGCGTGTGCTCGGGCATCATAGATGCCCCACGCTGTGCATTGAAATGCAATGTTACCAGGGGTTGGAAACATGAGACGTGCGTGCGTCCAGGCGTCTCCGATGCCCATGTCGTCCATAGAAATAAGATGATAATGGAAACTAGCGGCAAATATTATGTATGAACTGTCCATGAGAGGCATGAATGAAGATGCGTACCATGAAAATGGAAAATGAACGATGTGCCCCATATCAAGGAGTACTACTTGACACACGAAGCGAACCATGCAAGTGCAAAAGAAAAAGGACTAGGCTTACCTTGCCTGCGTTAACAAGTGTTGTTAAAGGCGCCTCTTCCATGATCTCGTGCTTGAGTGCATTGAGAGCAGTACTCTCCCAATCCCGAAGACTAAGGAGCATGACGTGCTCGCGATATGGCCGCATTCCGAATATTTTCTGTCCCGAATTGTCTACCGAGTCCAATGTTCGCCGGATGATGTGCTTTGCGAAGCCGTCGCGCATGAATGGCATCCACTCGCAGAGCTTGGGATATAGTTCCGTCTTCTGCAGCGTGTTATGTTCCTGATTTCCTTCCAACAACCCGCGTAATCGTTCTCCGGCCGAGTCTGATTCACGTTCCGCCTTTCGATCTCTCGCCTGAGCACGGTTCAACTCTCTTTTCATTTCATTGAACTTCTCCTTGTTTGTGAACACCGGGATCCCCATAGCATGTCCCATGATCCACAGATCCTAGTTACATAGTTAGTTTAGATATATATCGTGCAGATTCTGATGAGACAAAGTATAACGCACCTGTAATTTAGTCGTGACCGGAGTGGCTGTCATCGCCACCATTGATGTCGACTCGCACCGAAGAGTGTACACAGCGGTGTGCATTTTGTTGAACTTACGAGCGGAGTGCGCCTCGTCGATGATACAAGATAAAAACTGCCGGCCGTAGATTGTACCAGCGAGACGTGTAGACCGTGCCGGCGCATGCTTTGGGGTGCCACCAATGTCACGTATGCTATCCAGAAAAATACCAGAACAATCGTCTTGAATGGCCTGTGAATGCGTGAGTCGTGATGGTCTGGTAGTGAAACATACTCAATATTTGGGTGTACTCACGCTGTCGGTAGCCAGGACGATACGATTGTGAAGGGCATGCTTACTTTGCGTGAAGATGTTGCTCCACCATTGTCCCCTAGACGAGAGCCGGCCAGTGTACGGGAAAACGTCAAAAGTGCCGCGTTTCAAGAATCTCTCTATTTCACGAGACCATTGACTGTGAAGGTTGACGGGGCAGACGATAACGAAGGGCAGTGAGGGTACGTTTTCGTCCTTTCCCTGCCACTTCTTGGTAGCTAGATGTTGTCCGTATATATTTAGACATGGGAAAGCTCATTCGTTATCGACAAGTACTTACTGAATGCGCCGGGAAATATCTTGTGTTTCTCGAAGAACGATCTGAAGAATGATAAGCACGCAAGGAACCCGATCACCTGAAACGTTTTGCCAATGCCAACGCCGTCCATGAGTAGAACCGGCTGACTGTCAAATGCCCGCTCCAACATTCGGAGGATACCAACGAGTTGATGCCAGCGAGGAAGAAGTGCTTCACGGGGATTCTCTGGATCCGCAAGCCATTTCTCACCCTCGTCGGACCAAGGCTCAATCGCAGCGTCGGGATCGGTGAACTCCTGAAAGAACGGCAAGCTTCTCCTCTCTGTCAGCCCGAGTCTTGCCCATAGCTCGTCCTCCGATAACGTCGCCAAGTCTTCAGTGCCCTCTTTCCAGGGAATATCGACAACTTGGCTTTCTGGTAAAGGGACCGGGATGGATAGCTCGCTCGTCTCTATGTTTTCGAGTGCCGCTTGGATCAATTGTTCAACTTCTCTGACATCCTGCTCGCTCGCTAACTTCTGTAGCGCGTCACGTAGCACCTTGGGCAGCTCTGTACATATGATTAGAACGTGTGTAACATAGATGAGTTGTATGGAGATGACGGGTAGAGCGAAAACGATGATGATATCACTTACGTCGAACCTCGTCCTTCTTCGAGTCATCATTCTGTGCGGCCGCTAGCATCGCCTCGAGCGTCCGTTGCTGCTTTTGAAGATCCTCGATGGACTTCTTGTCTTGATATCGCATCAGAATCGTAAGAGCACGTCGTAGTCGAGCTAGGTAACTTTTGATCTCCTTAATGGAGGGGCTGGACCCCTCCTTCGATATCGCTAGATGATATAGTCATGCGATCAGATCGATCAAGCGCACGAACGAATACGAGCACGTTTGACACGTACCATCCCAGTTTTTCTGTAGTTCGCCTTGAAGCTTTTCTAGATGCTTCGCTTCCCGCGTGAGACCCTTCCGATAACGATGCCAGGTTTGAACAAGCAAGCTGTCGATGAACGCCTTGACCGCAGGCTGCAAGAAAATACCGCCTTCTTCGCTGTATGCCGATTCGCCTAGCAGAGCGTGTGCGAGCGGGACTGTCATGATGTTCGGCACTTGAGCGTCTTCGAGGCTGGGAAGCTAGAGAACATGTCGTTAAGTGAAACGTTCTTGAATGAGAAGTAGAGTATACAATACTTTACGAGTCTTTGCACGAGACATGGCGTTGTAGGGCGTGCACTTATGTTCCGTAAAGACCTCGTCAATGAAACGACCCATGTTCCAAGTCCTATTCCAGTTTTGCTGGACCCACGAATTCCAAGCGAGACGTCCCGCGGTGTCATTATCTGAAATGGTACTGCCAGAGTACTTCATCCGGGCCGCCGTATCCGATTTCGACCAGAAGTTTTGAGCGTATACCTTGACGCTATCGGCAACCCGATTTGACCAAGATGATACGTTCGGGGAAGGATCGGTTGGAGGAGCATTGGGCGTAATCACCCAAGGGATGCCGATGACGTTTGTCAGCTCCTGCCATGTCGTGCTTGACCACGGCAGACCTTCACTGTTACCCAGTAAAAGGAGCGCAGCTGCGATAGAAAGAGTTGGCATTTTCGAGTGCGAGATGGATGGTACGATGATCAGACGAGTTAACGCACTTTATAATAATATACCCTAGCGTGCCCTGACAAGGGATCTCCATTTGGATTCGCCGTGCGGGGTTGAGGGCAAATGAAGCGAGCAAGCATGTCGATGAAATGATGCGATTGATAAAATTAATTTCTTCCGATCAATTGTATAGGGCGGCATGGATGCCTGCATGCACATGCGTAGCTTGATTGATCAATCGGCACCCTAGCGGCGATATGTCCATCCTGGGTTGCATCGATAAGTTGATTGCCGAGTTAACACACACGGCGAGGTAGATAGTCGCTAAACAGAAGGGCCAAAATAACGCAGATAGTATGAATAGCACACTCACGTAAACCCCTTGCTCATTGTTCCCTGCTTGTGATTCAAGACGATCCGAAATGAAACTGCTAGAGAAGTCAGAGTAAGGCACTATGAACTAGAGAATATACGTAGCCAGAGAATGGTAGTATCTGTATCAATCCGCATCCATGAAACCGATTGAATTTTTCAACCTATAAAAATTAACCTCACATAAAGGGAAACTAACATACTAGATGAAAGATCACGTTAGAATGCAGATGCCCACGTGTGTGCCATGTGATTGTATACAAAATTCATAATTGAACTTGGAAGATCTCGGGCATCCTAGATGCCCATGTGTGTGTCACTATGATTTTGCAACATTTTCCACCCACATTGTGAAAATCTCAGGCATCCTAGATGCCCACATGTGTGCCATGCGATTTTACAGAAATTCCTATTCAAACTTTGCATATCTCAGGCATCCTAGATGCCCATGTGTATGCCACTGTGATTTTGCAACAATTCCCCACTCACACTTATGCCAAGCTCGGGCATCCTAGATGCCCATGTGCATACCACTATAATTTTGCAACAATTCTCCGCTCACACTTATGCTGAGCTCGGGCATCCTAGATGCCCATGTGCATACCACTATTATTTCGCAACAATTTCCCGCTCACACTTATGCGAGCTTGGGCATCCTAGATGCCCATGTGCATGTCACTGTAATTTTGTAATAATTCCCCACTCACACTTATGCTGAGCTCGGGCATCCTAGATGCCCATGTGCATACTATTGTGATTTCGCAAAAATTCCCATATACACTTTGCAGAGCTCAGGCATCCTAGATGCCCATGTGTATGCCACTGTGATTTTACAACAATTCTTACTCAAACTTTGCAGAGCTCGGGCATCCTAGATGTCCATATATATGCCACTATGATTTCTCTATCGACTTCACAGAGTTTGACATCTTAGATGCCTATTGTGCTGGCCCCTTTGACAACAATTTCTGCATAAACTTGGCAAAATTTGGATATCTCAGATTCCTATTATATATCCCATATGATTACACCACAATTCCTATATAAACTTGATAGAGCTTGGACATCTTGAAAGCTCTATATACATGTCACTGTGATTACTATAATAATTTCTATGCAAATTTGGTAGAGCTTGGGAATCCTATGATTGTATAATAATTCCCATACTAACTCAGAGTTTAGATATCCATAAACTCTCATTGTATATCACTGTCATTAGTCATGTGACTCATATATGACCTTGTTACAAATACATCTACTCATGTCTTCCTTCCAGTTGTCAGCATTTTCCAGTATGATTTAGTACTAATTTGACATAGTAGTGACTCTTTTCCAGCTAGCTAGTCAGTTATGCAATTAGTAATAGTCATGGTTAGTTGGGTCGCTCGTAGTGATTAGCCAAGTGTTAGTGACAGCCAGCCATACGAGTGATAGGTCATGCCATTGGATAATTCCTGACTGACCACTATCAATTGTGAGACAGACTACTCTGGTTCCTACCTAAATACTCACTAATTATCTAACTAGTTCAATGTACAACTCTATCATTTCCTCGTCTCATCATTAAATAACAATCTGATTAAGAGCATAGCTTGATATTATAATATTCGACTTGAAATATAAGTATTTCATTTAGTATTTCACTTCTTGACTATGCTTTATTTATCTGATAGGTGGTTTCTAATCATGGGAACTCTATTTAACAAGCTGAACATCTTGTCAAAATCACATCAAAGAATTAAAGTTCACAAGCACTCTCTAGCACTTGAATTAGATAGATCTCTGAGAAAATAGATCAAAATATTTATAATGCTATAGTGAAAGTGGTCAGATTGTATAGCTTCAATTAGCTAGAGATTAGCATAAGTTTAGGCTTTGTAAAATCCAGGCCTAATCACAACAATGATGAAATCGACCTAGAGCTAGTATTTACTTGTGCTAAAGTCCTTTGACCTATATTGATAATATAGAAATATATTTCTGTATCTTCTATATATCTATACAATCTTTTTATACTCTCTGTCTATATTGTGTGGGCATCCAGGATGCCCATCCCTATATTTTCTGTATATCTGTATTATCTTTACATATTCTCTGTTTGCACTGCAGGCATCCAGGATGCCCATCTCTATATTTTATATATATTTATATGATCATTTCACAGTCTCTATCTGTACTATAAGATATCTAGAACATATATCTCTGTGTCTTCTATATACTTGTACAATCTTTCTTGTACTTTCTGTCTATATACTGTGGTCTTGGCAAATTTCATGCCCAAAATAGCATAAGAGGATTCTCACAGTTAGAATAACGCCTGTAAGAAGTGTATGATAATGAACAAATGTCTGTAGAGACTTCAAAGGACTCTCTATGCTTATATCTCTTATAGGACTGACTAAGTAGAGTCTTTCACCTTCTCATTTGATTAAACCCAGTCTGCAACCAATGAGAGATAGGTTGTACCCTCTGATGTGGTCATGATTCTGACTCTGGCCAACTCCTATCTCAGAACTTAATATTGATAGTTAGTATTCTAAATACTAGCTAGACAGATAGACAGTAGGAGCAAGCAGTGAAGTCCTCTGATAAGAGCACTGTTGCAAGTTCAAAACTGCTTGTCACCACTGTCTTTACTTGCCTCTGATCATACTGTGTATATGACCCACCATGTGGCCTGGTCCTAATCCTTGGAGAGAGGCAACTAACAACCAACCAATTGAGTAGGACAGCCTGGTCATGTTGTTTTGTGCACACAGTCCCTGTCCATAGATTCCTAGACTCCCCATCTCACACTCTCTGTTATTTGCACAAGTAGGCTTGAGATGCGAGCACGGGCATCCAGGATGCCCACTGCATACAAGGAACATGAATATACTTGCAAGTGGACATGAGAAACAAGCACGGGCATCCTGGACGCCTACTGTATATGAAAGACATGATTGTGCTTGCAAGTAGGCTTGAGATGCAAGCATAGGCATCCAGGATGCCCACTGCATACAAGAAACATGAATATACTTGCAAATGGACATAAGAAACAAGCACAGGTGTCCTGGACACCTACTGTACATGAAAGACATGAGTATGCTTGCAAGTAGGCTTGAGATGTAGGCACGGGCATCCATGATGCCCACTGCACATCTCATGTCCACTTGCAAGTACACTCATGTCTCTCATGTACAACAGACATCCTGGATGCCCATGCTTGTTTCTTATATCCACTTGTAAGTATATTCATGTTTCTTGTATGCAGTGGGCATCCTGGATGCCTGTGCTTGCATCTCAAGCCTACTTGTGCGAACACACTCATGTCTTCATGTACAGTAGGCGTCTAGGAATGCCCGTGATTATTTCTTATATATCCACTTGCAAGTATATTCATGTTCCTTGTATACAGTGGGCATCCTGGATGCCCGTGCTTGCATCTCAAGCCTACTTGTGCGAACACACTCATGTCTTCATGTGCAGTAGGCGTCCAGGACGCCTGTGCTTGTTTCTTATATATCTACTTGCAAGTATATTCATGTTCCTTGTATGCAGTGGGCATCCTGGATGCCCGTGCTCGCATCTCAAGCCTACTTGTGCAAGCACACTCATGTCTTCATGCACAGTAGGCGTCCAGGATGCCCTGCTTGTTTCTCATGTCCACTTGCAATATATTCATGTTCCTTGTATGCAGTGGGCATCCTGGATGCCCGTGCTCGCATCACAAGCCTACTTGTACAAGCACACTCATGTCTTCATGCACAGTAGGCGTCCAGGATGCCCGTGCTTGTTTCTCATGTCCACTTGCAATATATTCATGTTCCTTGTATGCAGTGGGCATCCTGGATGCCCGTGCTTGTTTCTTATGTCCACTTGCAATATATTCATGTTCCTTGTATGCAGTGGGCATCCTGGATGCCCGTGCTCACATCTCAAGCCTACTTGTGCAAGCACACTCATGCCTTCATGCACAGTAGGCGTCCAGGATGCCCGTGCTTGTTTCTCATGTCTACTTGCAAGTATATTCATATCTCTGGTATGCAGTGGGCATCCTGGATGCCCGGGCTCATATCTCATATCTACTTGCAAGTATGTTCATATCCTTACATGCAGTGGGCATCCTGGACGCCCGTACTCATATCTCATATCTATTTGCAAGTATGTTCACATCCCTACATGCAGTGGGCATCCTGGATGCCCGTCTTATATCTTAGTCTACTTGCAAGCACACTTATATTTCTCATATGCAATAGGTATCCTAGAAGCCCATGCTCGTATTCTATATGTACTCATAGTATACTCACACCCCCTTGTATGCAGTAAGCATGCTTATATCTCATATGCACTGATAGATATCTTTCCATGTGTGTATATCTCCTTGCAAAAGATATACAGAGATATACAGAGACCAGCACATGAAAGCAACATATAAAATGTAGATAGGAGCATATCTATAAAGGGAACCCCAATTACCATAAAGGGAACCCATAGCCATAAAGGGAACCCTAGGAAAACGGACCCTAGAGATGAGGGAGCTGGTCTCATAACCTAACCCACATGGACCCTAACTCATTTACAAAAACATAGTAGAATTCACTGTGCTACATACGCAAATACAACTGCGTCAGTTTCTTCTTCTTTGGTTTAACCATTTCTGTCCCGTGTGGGGGTAGACTACCCTATGCAGGGCAAACAGTGCAGTTCAACGGCGGTGTTTTGTTAAACTGGACGGTGCTGTAGATGGACGCGTATTCGGGCCGTCTGAGGATGGCCGTTCGTACGGGGAGAGTGGGGAACAGGATTTGACAAAGAAGGCGCTGCCACTAGCTTCGGTCGGTCGCCTGGGAGTCTCGACCTCGACCTCTGTTCCTAACCCCGACTGAGCCCCACTTAGCTTTCCAGCTGGTTCCTCGACGTGACAAGTGTGATCGCAGTGTTCAACGAGGCGGTTTGTTATGCATGTTGTCGGGCGAAGTACGTCAGCACTGCATGTTATCTGGGGAGGCAAAGCTTTGAATTAACCCCGGACGGGGAGGGGGTACGTTACCGAAGGTGGCCTTCAGGTGGCCGGTGCCATTTACAAAGCGAATTAGGCACTCGCATGCGTCAGCGCCGGTGAGGATAAACGGGAGGGGCTAGCCTTGATGAACTAATGTGATGAGGTTGTTTGTTAGGGAAGGCATACGCCCGGTGCGGAGCCAAACGAAGAAAGGTGCATCGTTTCGTGATGTGAGCGGTGCGGTTGACAAAGTGAGTGGGAGCGGGGCGAGACAGACCAAAATCTGGCCCGCCGTTCCTTTGACTTCATTCTTTCGGCGCATTTCACAGGGTGGCCCGGCTGGTCGGAAGAGCACGGTTGACCACCCTTGTTCTTTCGCAAGAGTTGACGCTTCGCAAGCCACGACCGCAGTGGTCTCTTAGCGCCGTCAACAATAAGTAGATTCAACACCACAGCTGATGATGTGATGATGCAGGCAACTTGAAACAGTGCAAAGCATGATCTACAGATACCAGTCAAAAACCCCTGCTCAATCTTGACCGCCTCTGTCAGAACATCTGACATTCAGCCGGACAACGTCTGGATGGCCCAGGATCGCCGCTTGAGGTCGCCGAGGAGAAAACACCGAAGAAGTCGGCATGCACTCCCCATGTCCCTACCGCGCTCGTTCGAGAATGTGAGCCCAGGCATTGCGCCGCGCTTCCTTTGGCCAGAATATTGAAGTGTTAGGATCAGAGAAGGAAGCGTCCTCGACAGCTGCAAAAAGGCAGCTAACAGGCATTCAGCAAACCTAGGGCACCGGCCCAAGATCCGTTTGGGGGCCCTGTTGTAATCACCCATGCGCTTAACACGCGAGACGGCGTCCGCGGGGCCGTAGATGTTCTCTGTCACACTTCGAAAACCGCGTTTCAAAAGCTGCTGATGAGCCTCATTGACCTGGACCTGGTGGAACCGCTCGGCAAGGTTTGATGGACAAATTTTAGGTTAGGACATGAGAGAGTTTTAAAAGCGGCACTCGCCGTCATTCATATGAGTGCTCCTAGGCTGGCCCGGGTTAGAGCGGCTGATGCGCTTCGTCTAATGCCGGGGCGGCCTGGCAAAAAGGTGAGAGGGTGGAGAGCTGTCAGCTACTGCCAGCAGGGCTAGGAGGCATGCTGCACCCCGCTCCCTGCAATGGAGCTGGAGAGCAAGAGGCAACGAAGGCGTGCACATCAGCTGACGTGGACGGGTCGCACCCTGCTAACACAGCCAGGCGCGCTCGCCAGCATTGCGCCCCAAGCTCTGGTGACTCAAAGAAGCCCGCCCGAATGGTGGGAGGGGCAGGGAAGTCCAAGCTGCTACCGGTAGGCCGCAGCCGGCCCCTCCGGGCAGAGCTAGAGCGATGGATTGCGCCTGCTTAGCATGGTTCGAGGACAAGAAACAGAGAGGCGCATGAGCATCTGCTGATGCGGACGCCGCGCCCAGCTAACACAGCCGGGCGCGTTTGCCATACAGCCTCTAAGCAGCTGCTGCCGGCAGGCCAAGGTCGGCCCCGCCTGGCAGAGCTAAAGCGACAGGCTGTTGCAACCCGCCCCCCACCTAGCGTAACCCGAGAGCAAGAAAACGACGAGGGCGTGCGTGCATCCGCTGGCACGGATGCCACACCCAGCTACCCCAGCCGGGTGCGCTTGCCACGTAATCCCAAACTCTGGTGACTCAGAGGGAACTCGCCAGCACGGCGGGAAGGGGATCAGGATGAGCGACTAGCCCTGCCTCCTGCTATACAGCTCGGGGGCAAGGTGTGTCGAGTCATGCGATGCAATGAACTGCTGACGCGGATTGGCAAATGTTGGGCTGACACAGCCAAGCCAGCGCAGACTATAACCAAGAGTCCGATGACTCGGATGCGGGCTGCCAACACGGCAGAGCGGGTATGAAGAAAAAGGACACTAAACACGCGAGACGAACTTTATACAAAGGCTGCCAAATAGATGATGTAATCATAGTCGCCGATCCCCGACTCAGATTTCAAGCGTGCGTCCCAGATGTGGTTAAGTTACAAATCTGACGCCAAAAATTGATTTTTCTAAAGTGCACGTTCAACTTAGTCCTGTGAGTATTTCTGCCAGTGCACGGTTTGTTCGCCAATGCACGACTTCGAAAATGTGCTGCATGAAGCACTGCTTAGCTAGTGAATGAATCTGCCTACCAAAAAATCGCTGCTATATATGCAAGGCGAACGTGCACAAGAGAGGCCAGCAGGTAACGGCGACGGCAGACTCTGGACCGGCTGAGGCAAGCGACTGCCGTAACTGTTCCCGTGTTCCCACGAGGCCTGAGCCGGATGGTCGGTTTGGAGGTGCTGCTAGCGGCAAGAGAGACCTTAGAGGGTACAGGCACTGAGCAGCTGGACCAGAAAGAAGACGCTATTGAAAGCGGATGTGCCCGAGTTCTGCCATGCTCGCCATTCGGAGGTGTGTCCGCCAGCTCCGCTTTCAATGATTTCCTCCATCTTGGCGCAAAAGAAGCAGAATGGGCCATGCTGCACCTTGCCGCTGATAGCCGGCAAACACGCTGCAGGTTGCCTGCTGCCGCAACGTTTCAGGAAATGTGCGCCGCGCTGTGGAAGGGCATTCTTTCCATGTACACTTTCAATTTTCAAGGCCATAAAATCGCTCAACACGACCTGCGTGGCCGTCCATCCAAAACGCCACCGCCAGATGGATCCAACGCCCACGGCCCGTTTCCAAATCCAGCGGCACACATGCCCCAAGGTAAGCAGCTCCACATCCCTCGGTGGCGTCACACTCAACAACCCAGCTCCTGCACCGGTGCGGAAGGAGTATTGCAATTTCTGCGGAGATTTTATGTCGCAAGTTGTGAGCATCTGCATGGACTGCAAGGCGCACGTTTGCCATCAACAGGAGAGAAACGGCTCCGGCTGCATCCCTTTCGGTTCAAACGCGCCCAGGGAAGGATACCGGTGCCCGCTGTGTCATCCCAGATACAAGAGGGCGGATGGAAGCGGGAAAGCACCGGAAGACATTCAGCCGGACATTCCGGTAAGTTGCCGTCTGCATGCCCATTCTACGCGACCAACCAGGCCACAAAAGTATGAATTCATCGGATACAGCAGCCGCCGAAGAGCCAAGCTCACCTGGCCCTTGGTGTTGGCGACCTTAGCTGTCGCAAATGCAGATGTTTTCTTGCGTGAAGCGCTGTCGCTTGAGCTGGCGCATCACTACTACACAGAACCCGCCAACGTGCGTACTCTGCTCTTCTGCTTCTGCTTCTTCTGCTTCTGCTTCTGCTTCTGTTTCACTTCAGTTTCTCTCCATTCATCCTTGCCCTCGGACAGCGGAAGCTGATATGGCTCAGCCCTGCGAGTTCATAAGGCGATCTATCTTGTTAGGCTTCCCAGCGAACACGTTCTTGGTGATGCAGGTTCCCGTCTCTCAAAACGAGTTTCTTTGCACACCTGGCCATCCATCGAACGCTGCAGACGCGGTCAGAAGCTTCTGTAGGCAGCCATTCTTGAACACAATGGCTGCCGCCTCTCAGGCGTGCGTGGCAGAGGGTGAACCCGCTCTCAAAACCTGGTACGATGGCTCAAAGTACGCTCGGGGAGGTTGGCGAGGTATTTTCCTGGTCACGGGCGGCGCCTGCGTGAGGCACATGGAGTCACTCAGAGCACTTGTGGCGCTGGTTGAGAAGTGAGCGCAGTCTGCTTTTCTGACTTTCGCAAGCTTTTCATGCCAGCATGGGCGAAACAGTTCAGCCGTGGATTTCATCATGGGCTTCGGCGCCCCTTCTGCAGATGAGCAGCTCTACCGTAGGATTGTTAGCCGCGTGATTGAGAAGGTCGGCGTTGACAAGACGGAGGGCGTCTGGCCCGCCGTCCTCAGTGCTGTGGGACACGACTTCCGCCTCTTGCAGTCCAGCAACGTGGTGTTCATTCACAAGGAGCGAGGCAGCTCAAACCTGTCCTGTCATTCAATCGGGCAGAGCGTCCCATCCGTCAGGCCGTGGGGGATCGAGTTCACTGCTTGCGGCACTCAGGGCTGCACCCATTCGAAAAGCGACGTGTTTTTCAAGTACGACCGCAACCGTGCAAGAATGACCTGCAAGAAGTGCGGCAGAACCTCCCGCTGGATTTCTGACAAAGACGTGGCGCCATATGTTTTTCGGCTCAACAGCAAGCTGCCTGATGTGTACTGGTGTGAATACCCCGCACCGGCAGCTTTGAAGGCGATTTTCGCCTCAGCAGAAGAAAGGACCAGCGGGCAGGCAAATGTTATGCTTCACGCTTAACTCTTGTAGCATTCTATACCTCCTAGATATGCCTGCCAGCCTACATCTCGGCTGCTGCGCATCGCTGAACGTTCTGTGCTTATTCTACTCTCCGCTGGTTAGCTCCGATCAAACTTTCTTTTTGTTGCCGTTGCTGCTGCCGTGAGGCCAAACAAAGAGAACGTTCACCAGCCGGCCCTCTCTTTCTCAAACTACGATGCCGCCCCGCCTTCGCCCAAACCTCAAACAGCGTCCTCGGGGCATCAGATCATTCAAGATTCCGCAGACCCACAAGGCGATAGAGGCGGATGTTTATTGGGAGTGGGCAAGCGAAGCGCCATGGTATGATTACCCCGAAGAACTGGAGTACCAGCATCCCAGGGGTGGGAAGTACAGGCGGTCCAGGGTGAGGGCCTTCGTCTCAGGGGGCGAGATGCTTGGATACTTGCCCCTCCCCCTTCGGTACTGCGACCACTGGCTGCAGCTTTGCTACACAATTGTCCACACCGCGTGGCAATGGGAAGCTTGGGCCGCCGCTGCTTCCTCACCCTCTAAACTTCGCGGCCTCACCCAAGAAATCGCGGAGGACATCATGAACCAGAATGGCACACGACTGGTGCACTACCTGATGGTCTGGCACCGCATCGTCGACGAGCTTCTCTCTCACACCATGTCTGCCGATGGCAGCGACAGCCTTGATGTCTTTGACAAGTTCTTGTTGCGAGAACACAATGGCTGGCTTTGGACGGACTACCGGGAAGTTCCCTCAGGGGAGCGCTTTTGGCTAAAAGTGGCTCCCGCTCACCCGCAAAACTCAGCTCACTTCGGTATTGTCGCTTTCTCTTTGCTTAACCACCAGATGACTTGATGCGCTGGCTCACTTTCAGACTGGCACCGGAAGGGAATCGCACCAGAACTGCTTCCCCCCCCCATGTCGCCAGAGCACAATTGGATCCGGGGAGAAATCGACCACTATGACTTCCAAGCAGCCTGGCGAAGGTCGTTTGCTGGAATAATGAAGTTTTACAGGAGCAAGGCGCTTCAGCGAGATTATGGCGAGTTCCCCCACCGGCCCGACGAACCGCACTACCCTGAACACTGGCACGAGCGCGATGGACCACCCGTGCTCTTCCTCACAGAGGAACAGGACCGTCTTTTCAACCATGAGCCTGCGTGAGTCCAAGCTCCGGCCCGATGTTCGCTCTGAACGTTTGTGCAGTCCAGCTCGGCGTTCTTCCGCGAATGTTTTGGCTGCCGCCCCGGCTTTGCCTCAACCCAGGCGAGTGCCCCTGCCTCTTCAGTTTTTCTCCTTTCAGCCAACACTCGCGCAGTGGGCTTCCCTTTGACTGCCCTGAGGCTAGGGCGATCATCAGTGGCTTTGTGAACGATGGAGAAGGTCTGGCGGAAATCCCGACCGTCTTGCAGCGTCTGCAGAGTTTATTTGGGCATGAATTCCAGGCAGAGGTCTGGGGAGAGCTGCTTGACGCCGTGGTCGCCACGCTAGGCGAGGATTCTTTGATGACCACTGAGGAGGCCTTCGCATTTTATGGACGGAGTGATCCTCAGGCCGAACGCCAGGAAATCAACCCAGCTGGGTCCCGAGCCAAAGCGGTTAGCTCTTCCGCCGGTGTAGCTCCCGCAGGTTCTGCCGGCGATGTGGACGCACGTATGCAAGAATTCCTCATGGAGGAGCAGACTTTGCTATAGTGCCGCTCGTTTTGTTTCCCCCGCCCCCAAAGACGCTGTAACGTACTGTTTATGCTGCCGTCGATTTTCATTTTCAGCCAAGTTGGCCCGGCAGGAAAGTTTGAGTGAAAAGCCTTTTTTAATTTTTTGATTTAAAAAATAAAATAAAAAATAAAAAAGATCTCTTCTCAGCCGGCGACGGCATCTTGGCCCAACCTAATAACCCGGCTGCTGTGCTTGGATCAGAGCTGGGAACTAGATGCCTCACTGATGCTGGGCATTTCGCTGAGGCTGCAGTGGGGCGTACTTCCAGAGAAGGAAAGCTGCCCTTCAAATCGCGACCGTCTGCTGGCAGTGCCAGACCGCCATTTGCACGTGAAGTGGGAGCATATGCGGTGCGCTGGAGGAAGAGCCTTGAGTGGAGACCGGTGCCAGAGGGCCCGCTTAACCAGAACCGGGAGCAACGTCACTGCAGCAAAAGTACTTGCAAGGTGCAAAGGTAGGTGCCGGCTTGCTCTGGGTCTTTGATTGGCAGTCCGCAGCGCTGCCGGCCATGGCGTCATGGCATTCTCGCATTTGTCCAGCAGCATTCCTGCTGGGAGCGATAAGTCCCCGATGCCCCGCCTGCAGCAGCACAGACTCGCCTAGGACCGTCATCTCCCAGTGGGTCTGAAGGACTTGAACTTGCAGCCGCTTTTTTTGCCCTCGCCGGGCCCCGCTTCAATTTGGAGATGCGCCTTCCCAGACAGCATCTCTCTCATCCTGCAAAGTTCCCGCTGCACATTCGTGAGCAACAGTGGCAGCCAGATCCATAAGCTGCAGGCATGCAGACAGATGCGAGGGCGGTGCGTCAAGGTCTACCAAAGGGTTTCGTCAACCAGAACCCAGGCGGACTTAGCTGGGAAGACCAGCAAGGCCATTGCGTGAAAGATCGACAGAGCGTACATCCCATGGCCCTCAGCAGAGAGGCGACGGCGGTGCAGTTTTTCTCTTCCACAAAGCTGTTCCCTACGGCGGCGAACCGCTTGCAGCGCAGGACAACGTTGTGGACGGCCGTATTGCACGGACAGCACGCGGCTAGAAGTGAAAGATGAGATGCATCCAACATAGCAAGCTTACTTGCGTGATGACGCCCGCAGATCAACGTGCGGGATCGTTTTCTTAAGCACGTCCTTGAAACAACAGCAGTGGCAGAAGGCCAGCTGCTAGGAAGAGAGTCTGGAAGTCAAGGAGCCGCGCTGGCATGTGGCATCGCGTACGAGGACAAGGCCTTGTCCTCTCGCGCAAAGGCCTAGTAGTGTCTGAATATTAGCATTTGTCGCGCCCCGCGAAGCCACATATCGTGCAACGCTAGAGGGACAGAGGGCCCTGCCGCCTGGGTGTCGTGCAAGAACAGTACCGTCATCCAGAGTCGCAATGCGAGAGCCATCCCTGCGAATCCTGAGGAGAAATCGCCTGCGGTGCCTTTGGTAGCGGGGCGAGCGCCTTCTGTGTTCGCCATCCTCGCTGTGGCCATTCGCATACAATCTCCGTCCCAACGAACATGGCAATCTCGCAGCCACAGGTTGAGTTACATGCTCGTTCTGTCCTCTCGCTGTTTTGGAAAACAGAAGCCACAGCCGCGCAGATCCCGAGGAGGACGCGTTGATGATTGACTGGGCCAAAGAAGCCTTTGAGACGTTGAGCTTCTCTAATTGTGCTGGCTGGAATGCACCGTTAATGCCGGCGCTCGGTGTGTCCACTCTCCTTTCAGCCCTTCCACGAATGCGAAAAAGATGACAGGCCAGCAAGACACACTAAAGTACAACGCGGAGCTCACAACTGCAGGCAACCAAACATGTGAACACCGTCACCTATAAGTGCCCCCGCGCGGCCGTTGTTGCAAATCATTTCACACGCCTGCGCTTTTGTACCTACCATCATGCCCCGGCCCACCAAATCCTCCGCCATCAGATGTGCTCAATTCGGCGGCCTGAGCAAAGCTCGCCCTTCCCAGCGAATCCAGCATCCTGCCTCTTTTCCTGCGACTGCGCCTGGCGCCGAGGTCTCAACAGGTAAGCGTTATCTTCCAGGTCGTTCCCCAGCATCTCCTTATGTTCCCTTTGCGGCCCTTCGCCTGCCAAGCTCATTCAACACCCCTCACTCCCATCACCAACTTCTGCAACTTCTGCGGCCACAGAGCAGAACGTTGGCTCATTTGCATGGCGCCAGAGTGCGCTGCCAAAGTTTGCATCGACTCTCCCTCTGGACGCCTCGGGTGCATTTCCTTTGAAAATCCCTCTGCCCAAGCTGAGACGGGGCTTTGTCCTCACTGCGCTCGCATGCACAGCACCTCCGAGCGTCCAGCTTATGCAGAAGTAGTTCCAGCTCCACTTCTTGCCGCTGGCTGCGCGCTCACCCATCCATCAGGACGGTTTCTCGAGTTATCATGGACACGTCCACAGCAAGATCCCCTGGCCGTTGCTGGTCGTCCACATGGCAGTCAGAGACACTCCTCTCCAGGCTATGCTGCACTGCGAGCTTAGAGCTCATTTTTCAGAGCAACCGCAAAACGTATGCATCCCTTTTTTTCTTTTTTCAGTACATGCCAGACCTCGTGGGCTCATCCTCCAAACTTGTCTAGATCCTTATTGAAAACGTTCGGCTGCTCACAGGGGGTCATCTGATCGCGGCTGCTGGTCAATAAACTGCCAGCTCCTTCGTTTCGCAAACCGTCGCCATCGCCTTCCCCGTGAACTCCTTTGTCATCTTGGAGACAGAGTCTGATCCCTTAACTGGAGCATTCAGTTACGGCGGTACCTTTGGTGCAGTCCCTGACCTCGTCAGCTGCTTCCTTGGGCAGGAAATTCTCACCCAAATGCATCAAGCCGACATTGCTGCATCTGCCCTTGCCGGACCCACAGGATCCCAGCCCCGGTTTCAGGAATTTGCAGCCGCACGCGGCGGGTGGCAAGGTCTTTTTTTGCTCACGGGAGCACCTTGGATGCGTGAGGCACGAGGGATACAGGATGTTGGAGGTCTTGTGTCAAGGTAGAAGCCCAGTTTCCTTGCCCGTCATTCGACGCTGCTGCTCATGTGTGACATACGCCGCCTAGTGGTGTTTTTGATTTCGTCATCTGCCTGCCTGCCGATGGCCCCTCACCCGCTCAAGTTAGCACGTTCGCCTCTGCGTTGATGGCCAGCATCAGCATAGACAATGTGCAGCCTTCGAGACAAGGGCTTCCCAGCCTCTGGGGCAGTCTCGTCGCAACTCTCGAAGGATCAGCCGGGGTGCTGGCACATGCCCCTCTCCTTTTCATCTTCCGCGAACGCTCCGGCGGGGGTCAAGTTCACTGCCGCAAGGTTGCCATCCATAACCCCCCCTTCACCGCCTGGGGGGTGCATTTCACTGCCTGTGCTAGACAATGTCAAGTCACAGACGGAGACGTCGCTGTGTGCCATCACAGGCACGACCAATTCTGCACACATTGCCTCTGGTGTGGTTGGAAGGCGAAACCTGCATCCTCGCTCGCCTTCTTGCAGTTTGTTACCCCGGTGTTTGTCGACAGTTCTAGGGCATATTGGCATGCCTTTCCTCCATCGCCGCAGCTGACCAATGCGTTTGTAGAATACTCTCGCGCCTAGCAGTTATGCTGCGTGCCGTTTCCTATTTCCCCCTGCTGTAAGCAGCGGTTTCTTTCCCCCCCCGAGCAGCACAGCATAGGAATGCTAAGAGCCAGAATGCGACTCGGGCAAAACTTCTGTGCATCGCCGCACGTTTGCTGACTGGCACAACATTTGTCCCGTCTGACGCCCGCTCAAGGCTAAGTTAACGACAATAAGCTAACAGAATTTGCAACCAGGCTGGCATCTTTGTGCATGCCATTTCTCCCAAGTGGGGACAGAATGGGTAGGCGGCGCATGCTCGCTCGCTGTTGCTTCCCCAAACCGTGTACTCTTCCTCTGAGCTGCGAGCATAATACGGTTCCCAGTTGGATTCCCCTCAAGTCTTAACGCTGCGCTGTCCTTTGAGGGACGCCTTCCCAGCGTGCTCCCCTCAGCAAGGTGGACAAATTGCGCCATGCCCAAGATCCGGTCACATGAAGTCAGGGAGCGGCTGGAACACGACATTAATCGAGCGATTTCGTTCATTTGTTGTGAAAAATGAAGGAAGAGCGAACGAAGCGGTAGAAAAGTTACGCTAGCTGAAAGTGGTTTGATTTTACGCAAAGAATTCCGGGACGGAGGCTTCTACGGCTCGGCAGTACCAAAGAAAGGCCTCTATGCAATTGTGATACCGCCCTGCCATCTCGTCTTCGCGGGTAGCCCACCTCTCAAAGTCTGACTGGCTGTCGATGTTGTCCCGGATAAGCAGGTCGTGAACGAGGCGCTTTTTGAGATCAGGGACTTGCCAGAGGGTAAACACGGCTTTGAATAGGAAATTAGAATAAGAACAGCTTTGCTCCCACTTTTCGCCCTTGTGGCAGGACGGCTCCTCTCCATTGTGGCCCCTGTCTTGAGGAAGGCCGCAGCGGTAGCAGTATGCATATTTCTCAAAGCGGAAGGCTGATTTGAACGAACTGTAGCTGCTGTGCTTGGAGAGCTGCGGTATGAGATTGCAGGGCTAGGGGAAATGGTCTGGTACCAAAGTGCGTTTGAGCACGAAGTGGTGCAGGCATTTGCCTCGCAGAGCAGGGAGGTACCTATCGAGAGCACGCGTGTGGTCTAGTCGGGCCTGAATCGATGCCCTCCAGCACTCCGCCCTGCTGGAGGAACCCTGAAAGAGTGGAAGCAATGACAATGGTGTGGGAGCTGGGAGGCTAGCATTAATGACCGACTTCTTCACCAGTTGCGAGTGAGACTGGACAAAGGATTTTCAAGTAAGCTCAGAGTGTAAACTGTCATTGGAAAAAAAAAAAAGTGTCACGCACCTGCTCTGGCAGTACGGCTTGCCGGGAACTTTCAAGGGCCTCCAACGCCTCTGCAGCAAGCACCACAGACGGAGTGATCTCAGTCTCCTGGCCCCAGAATAGGTCATCGCTGCCCTGGGGCAGCAGAGAACGAACAACCTGGGAGGGGTGAGTCAGCGCAGGAGGCCAGGATGCGTAGAATCGCGATTTTTACCAGTGCCCTTGTGGGAACGAAAGCATTAGACGGCTGGCCCATCCCATCCTTGCAGAGCTGTGGCAAGGAGGCCGCCCGTTCGAAACGATCAAAGGGCCGTGCCAGGTCACGCATGGCACTTAGTGCAAGTTTATGGATTTCAGATTGCGGTGCACATACATTGCAAGGAACTCTGTCAGGCCGACTGAGGCAGTCGTAAGCTTCTGCTTCGCCGTCCATGACGTGCATGATCGCCCTGACCCTACAGGAGCAGTCGTGGATGATCCTGCCTAGTTCGTACACCATGTTGGGGTGGCGTACTTGAAAAGTCAGGCCCGCGCGTTCGGACGTTATGAACAATGCATGGGACTCTTTACTGTCCCTTCCTGCACGGCCGACCATCTGTATCACCGGAGTGAGGCTGTACATGGGCTCCAATATGATCACGAAGCACACTTTGGTGCGGTCGACCCCCTGCACAAAAGCTGTGGTGCAAACCATCATCTTCGTTTCTCCTCGGTCCCAGCGATCGAGGTTGTAGTCCTTCGTGTTTCCCATGAAAGGCAGGGTGCTGTGGAAGACAGCACAGCGAGCGATGCTTGTGATCTTTTCAGCGAGCGCATTCATAGCTACGAAGACGAGCATTCTTTCATCATGGTCAAGTCGGTCATACAAGGCAAAGGCGAGATGGAGGAGACCAGTTTGGGAAGCCACTGGCAGAATGTGGACCGTGTGAAGTCCGATCTCAGGGCGGTCAGTGGGTGAATGAATGTGCACAACATGCTGGCGATTCATGCCATAGCAGCTCAGCAGGCAATGCTCCAGTACTGGAGGGCTGGTTCCTGACAGCAGTGTGATTGGCATCTTCATTTGCCCGGCAGTCTTTCCCAGCTTTTTCCAGGCATCCTTTCTGTCCGGAGGACAGTTGAGCTGGTTGTGATGCTCATCCACAAAGAGCCTATCAAACTTTGGTGAATCAGGGGAGGTCATGAGTCTTTTCACAGGAAGTCAGGGTCGTCAAGCAAACGGGTTTCTGCAGCGGCGCACCTGCTAAACGTGGCCTGCGCGACATGTTCGACCTGAATGAAGAGCAGCTGAACATCGGAAGGGACCGTCTTCATGAGGGAAAGCTAATGGCACGAATGCCAGCAGCCTGTGCTCTGGAAAACTGCTCATTCAAAAGGACCACAAAAGGGCACATGACAATTAACCTCAGGTCCAGGTTGACCAGGATGGGAGCGAGCTATAGCATGCTTTTCCCACCGCCGGTGCGCATGGTGACCATAGCGTCCTCATTGCTCTGTAAGGTGTGCAAAATGCCCTGCAGCTGCATCGCACTCTTTTCCCGGGCGGCAGAGTTGTTTGTCAGGGTGCACAGCATAGCTCGAATGTTGTCCACCAAGGGATTGGGGTGCTCATCTGAGTTGTCCGGAGGGGAGGAACTGTCTGGAACGATGACATTCAGAAAGTTGTCGTCTAGATCACTGAAGGGTGAAAGCATCCAAAGACCGTCCTCCTCCTCCTTTGAAGGAGAGGGGTCGCAACGTCCGCATCTGAGCCTCTTGGCCTGCTGAGGTTGGGGTGCTTCCTCTGCTGCATCAAGCACCTGCTGTGCAGCTCTCTTCCTCCTTCCAGGAATAGCTATCGGCTGGGCAGTGGATTGCATCGATTCGCTGGGGCGGGTTAGCAGCTGTCTGTAGATTAAAAACTCCAGGGGGGAAGAGGAAGAAGGGATATATAGCGGGTCCTCCTCCCTGGTCTCTGAACGCAGCGTCGAATCGCTGAGAGAAATGACGGCACTCCGCGGCAAAGAGAACTCATCCTGGGAAGGATGCAGGGGAGATGCTCCCTGGGCAGCGGGTGATGGCAACGATTGAGAAACGGCACGAGCGAGCGGCAAGAGGGCGTCTTCGGCAGGAGCAGGAAAGGCTGAGGGCAGCCGCGAGATAGAAGGGGCATGACATCGGATGCAAGTCGGAGGAACTGGTGCCATGCATAGACTAGGGTTGGCGAGGCAGGCAGATTGTGTTCATGGCGTTGAAGGGTCGGTTGCACTGGGAGATGTTTGAACAGCTGCGTCTATGCTTGCTGTCTTCTCTGGTCTGCTGATATACAGCTGCAGCTTCACGAGCACTGAATCGGAGACTGCTCTGGCAAAGTCCTGAGGATCCAGCCTGGAGACTGCTCTGGCCTGCATCTGGAGAACGCGAACCGGCTCCAGAACTGGGTGGGGTCCCATGCCAAGAAGGCTTGACCACTCGTGTGCTAGCCAGCGGTGCTGTGACATCTCGTTGTTGGAGAGCCGGGGGAGGGCACTGTGGACGGAGGCATAGTGCGAATGGTCAACCTCCATGGAATGGTCGCTCACTTCCGCGAGAATGTCGTCCAGGCAAGGAAAAGTCTCATTTGGAGAGATAAACTCCCAGCCGAGGGTGATCATTCCCTGCCGAAAATCTCTGACCCCCCAAGGGCACCCGAATGTGATTCTGTTCCTCCTCTTCAGGTCGTCATAAAACATGCCTGGCTGGATGCGCGTCCCGTCTGCAATGCAGAAATAGCTTTTCAAAGATTGAGATGTCTGAAAGAACGCTGCAACGTGCCCACTCACATTCAATAGATCTCTCTGGCGTCGTCACCATATACGATTCCTGCCATGATTGCTTCTGCCTCCCTCAGCCCACCACCCAGGAGGATGAGAAGGGCCTCTCATAGCGGAGCGGCCAGGAATGCGGGAATGCAAACGTCCCTTCCTCTCATGTTCGTCGTCTTGCTGTATCTCCCGATGAAAAAGGCCTCATCGCCTTGAAAGATAATGTTACATGGCCTGTTCGCATTTCATATTTGGTGCTGTAACAATTGCGTGGCCCTGGAAGCCAGCTGCAGCCCCACGTACAAAAGGTGGTACATGTTACCCCAGATCTCCTGGGCACGGCACAGGAAGGTCTGAATTGCGTTCGTGTCCCAACACCACCGTGCCGAGCCGTCCATTCGGCCCAGCTGATGTGCCTCCACCATCTTGATGAAAAAGACATGCCACCTCTGTTTAAACGGTGTCTCCTCCAGGAAACTATAACCCCACTGGTGGTTGGCGATGTCTTCCATGATGTGCTCCGCGTGAGGGACCTGCCAAACTTGCCCAGTCAGCCGAGCGTACCCATCCTTCATGCTCGTGAGCAGCTGTTGCACGCCCTCCCGCAGCCTAGATAAGTATAGGGTTTCCCCTCCGATCGTGATATAGGCGTAGCCAGGGTCCACGTATACTTTCGACTCCTGCACCTCAGAGTACGCCAAAAAGGAAGCAGCTTGTTGAAGCTCGCAAATCATGTTGTACGTCGTCGGCTTTCCCAGCAAAAGCGCTTCGCCCTGAAGCCAAACTGTGCGCCTGAAAAGTAAAGTACCCAGGCTGGTCAGAAGGGCTACATCCCCCCACGTGCAGGGGCCAAATGGACTGACTCGATGTCACTTTCTCCCTCCTTTGATTTTGAGAGATAGAAGAGCGCTTGATAAAGCATCGTTACATGGGAGAAGTATTTCAATTTCGCAAGCTCCGGCGTCAGCTCGGATGCTTCCATGAACATACTGCTGGGATGCAGCGCCTTGAGCCAAATATATATTTGAAGCAGGTTGCCCCAACTCTGGTCCGGGTCGGCGTCGGGCGAGACCAGGAGTGACCATGTGAACCGCTGGTATCAAAGTATGTCATTTTTCAGCGCTTCCTCAGCAGAGAGAGATGAGTCTCGCAAGGAGACAACCAACGCCTCCAAGCGTCCCGCTTGGTGAGGTGTCAGTTTGAATGAGAGGTTGAGGTCATGTCCAGCATGTTTTCGAACCATGGCTCGCACCATCTATACAAACACTGCCGGATAGTTGGCGTTGCTGTCAGGAATGAGCGTGAAGTGGCTAGTGCTGCGACGGTAAGGACCTGGTGAGGTTTCCTGTTCGGCAGGTCAACGGTCACGGAAGGACTCACTCCTTTGAAACACGCCCACCATGCAACAGGACTTTTCGGATGGTGAGTGAGAATGAATGTTCTTGCAGGCGCTCTTGCAACTCCACATGGTGTCGCTTTACTGCACACTCCAGCCATTGAAAGATCCTGCCGAGCTCCCCCTCTGTGTGCTTTGCTTTAATGATTTGTGCTGTTTTGCACTGATTGGGGCTGCTGCAGATGTTTTCCTGGAATTTGTCCCAACTGGTGATCTTTAGAAGGGGTGGGCGATCGCGATCTCCGGCTGCTGCAAACAAAGGCGCAGGCGCAATCTGAGGCAGGAACGTCCCTCAAAGATATGAGCGCACGTTGAAGTCAGCAGACGGTGATAGATAAGGGTCAACCTTGAAGAAGACGTGACCAACACTCGTGAAGAGCACCTGAACGCTGCTCGCACGGTGCTTTACCTCCTTCAAGATGGTCTGGCTGTGCTTCTCCCAGCTGTGTTTCAGCATCCTCTGAAAGTCTCTCACGCTGTATTTGCAACCTGACGCGGCGGTGCAAGAAAAGCCCTCAGTGGGACGAGCAATACCCTCGACGGGAGGTCCTCCTGGTTCAGGAAGCGGAACCCATTCTGCCTTCTCGTACACCCCACGGACCCTGCAGAACTGCAGTATCTCGCTCTTCGTCGCTGCCTTTAGTGCCTTGTCGTGGTTGCTACAGTGGCTGACGACGTTCTGTGAGGTCAGCCCTACCTGGCACTCCCGACAGATCAAGATCTGAAGACCCGTATGAAGCCAGACGCCGAGCTTGTCTAGGATGGCTCCACCCTCCAAGTACTGCTTTCCAGGCACCAGCCGAACCCTGCGTGCGTCGACGGACTCTGAGCCTGGCACTGCAGATCCGGCGTTAGCTGGGCGACAGTACAAACGAAACTGAGCCTCCACCCACCACCCGCCTCAACCTCAGAAACAGCCGAGGCTGACTGGGAGCCCTCTATTATAGCTGCCACAGCTATGCCCTATGCAGAAAGAGATCCTGGAAGTCACAAGTGCTGGGTCCTACGTCTGACGGCTGTTTCATATGCACACACTTACTGGAGTCTGTCACTCTGTCACCTGCCCAGTGGATTTTTCCAACCTGGTGTGTTTCCAACAAATGATGCTGGATGCGGTCCCTGCAAGTGAACAGTTTTTTGCAAGGGTCGAGCAGACAGACATATCATCCATCGATGCATGCGATGGCATACTCCTTCCCCTCGAAAGTGAACGGGAGGGGTGAAGAATGTTTTTGGTAGCAATACTTCCAAAGCGCGTCCTGTGACATGCATACATCGGCACAAGAATCGCAAGAGAATGAGTGCAACATCGGGGGGGGAAGTTTGGACAGTGGACAATGAATTTTTTTTTAAATCTTTCTTCCAGAGACCTCTCCAGTTTTTAAGCCAAATCTGACCACCCCAGCAATTTTTCACGTCCCCCGTTACCATGCTGGACTGCTGACTGCCTGGACTGCGCAAAACCCTTAGGTTGCACTGCTGCTTGTCACCTGTGAGGTCAGTACCTGCAGGAAGATTAGGCTCGGATCAGGGAGATGCGACCGCCCTGAGCGGCATTGCTCCATTCTTCGGCTCCAAGCCCAGCAGTTCACTGGAATCTGCTCAGTGGGCCGGGTTAACTTTTTCCTGGCAATGGGCAGCAAGTGCCATTGCTTGCACAGCTTCTTTAAAGGACTTGGACCCGAGAACCTTCAGACCTTTCAAGTTTCCAACTGTTTCACACAGCGACTATGCAATGCGCATCGACCCCGCTTAGGCCACTGCAAAACCAAACTTTGCGTCTGAAATGCCCTGCACCTAACGTACTGCAGAGGCGGCCATGTGCACCGGCAGCCCAAATATGTATGCACAGGCAGTGTTCGAAGGTTTTGACTTGCTAGTCACATGCCTGCTGCAACGACACTGCGGCAGTGTTCGGACGTTTTCAACCCACAAGACAGGTTCTGGAGCTGCTGGCTATTTCCAATTACATCTGATACGGTCACGTTCTTCGTGACTCCTCAGAGAGGGATGAAAGCTGAGCTGTATGCTTTTTCTCCCCCACCCCCCATCCCCCATCCCCCGTCCCCCTTGTCCTTTTTTTTTTTTCCTCTGCTTTTTCAATTGAAGTGCTGTCAACGGCAGTGGACCCTTCTCAGATCACCGGGCCATTGATGAGATCTCTGACAACCTAAACTTAGCTGGCACTGCTCCTCTTTCCCTTTTTTTTTGAATCCTTCGCGTTTTAGCAGCATTGGTCCACTGGCGAGGGTCGAGATGATTTGGGATGGCTAGGAAGTCGAAACTGCAGAGTTCAAGCCTATTCTGTGTCCCCCGTCTTCAAACGTCCAGTTTCAATACTGACATAAAGTTCTGCCAGTGTTTTCTTTCAGAGGGGTGCAAGCAGCATGTATCAGTCACGCAGCGACTGCTCAGACTAGTTCCACATGAGAAGCTGCAAAGGCAGGTCGTCATATATAGCAGCTGCAGCTCCAATGAAAATTGCTCTCATCCATGCTAGTCTGAAAGTGCAGAGGGCGTGTGGGACTTCGCAAGTCGTCTGACAGGTTATCTCAGCAGGGGCGGAGGGTCTGGGGCTATTTCTTTGCATGTTCGCTGTCGATCCTCTTCATCTGAAGGTCCGCTGAAGGAGACGTAAGTTTGAGGGGGGAAAGGCTGCCTGCAGCATCTCAAGGCTGGGCAACGTGTATGAAGAGCTTCATGCACCCTTTTTCTAAAGGCCAAGCCTGCAGGGTTTCCATGAACAGTTGACATGCAGCTTGTGATGGGCATCATGGCGGTTCTGCCATTTAGCAGCCTTCAGCAAGCTGCAGTCGATTTGGACCCTGCGCCAGTCCCTCAGATGCACGGCTCTTTTTATTAGAGCTTACTTTAGGCAATCCTCGAATCCGAATACCATACCAGAGAGGAAACAGGCGATTTATCTGAGCTGCGAACACGAGCAGTGACTCAACGGTCATGCTGGTGTTAAGAAAAGGTTGATATGCAAGGATGTCCTGATGGCACCAGCTTTGCTTCCTTTCTGTTCCAGCAGGGGGAAAAATGGGAATGTGGGGATGAACTCAGGGAAGCCAGAGGCACTCTAGACATGCTCCCGTGCAGCAAATAGAGGAACGAAGCAAGGAATCAAAGCTGAACGTAAGAAACTAGGGAAGTTGAACTCTGACACAGGCCCACAAGCGGCGTAAGACTCATGTCATAGGTAATGTGCCATAGCTGACCCTCACTGGTCTGCCCCTCCTTAGTCGGATCTCTCTCTGAACCACAGGTGGCAAACGCCTTCTGGCTGTGAAGAGGATGCCCACCAAAGAAGGATTTCCACCAGATCAGCAAGAGCACACCTCCCTGCTACTCACACTGCGCCCAAGTGAGAATGAAAAGGTGATTGGCTGGTAGGTACATGAAACGGTAAAGAGTTGTAACTAGTGTTGTGATTTCACCTCCACATTCTCTACTATGTTGTGCTTCTTCAATGACTTCAGGAAGTCAAGCACATGGGTATGGTGTTACGATGGGTCTGCCATTCGTCACACAGTACTCATACTCTTGGCACCCATAGACCCATGACCTGTGGTGCCTAGCATGCCCATGCCTAACCCTAGGGACAGGGGACGGGGGGACTGGGAACAGGGACAGGAGGACTGGGAATGGGGATGAGGACAAGGACAGGGATACCCCCCCCCCAAAAAAAAAAAAAGGCAAAGTGCTGGACAGGGGGGAAAAGGGTCAGGGTCAGAGTCAGGGTCGAGAAGGTCGGGGTCCGAGAATGGGGACAGGAATGGGGACAGGGACAGGAATGGGGACAGGGACGGGAATGGGGATGGGGATGGGGACAGGGACAGGGACGGGGACAGGGACGGGGACGGGGACAGGAATGGGAATGGGGACGGGAACAGGGACAGGGACAGGGACAGGGACAGGGATGGGGACGGGGACGGGGACGGGGACGGGGACGGGGACGGGGACGGGGACGGGGACGGGGACGGGGACGGGGACGGGGACGGGGACAGGGACAGGGACACTGCCAAGCCCAAAAAAACAAATATGGCAGGGTGCTATGTGATGGTGCCATAAGCAGAGGGCCAAGACGGGACGGCGGGACAGCAGAATGATCATATGACAGTCCCATTCTGGCGACGTGAGGGGGGATGCAGGGACGGGGATGGTCCGTGGGGGGCCAGGCCGGGAAGACATGACGGTAGGTAGTACCATCATGTCCTCCTTCTACCCCCCTACCACCCCCACTCCCACCATATCAATTCAGGAATGTGTCTGGTGTACTATCTATCTATTTTCACATCATGTCAAACATGTATATAACACATTCCAAAACATATAAAACCCCCTGCTATTTATTTCGAGGTAGTACCATCATGTCCCCCTCCTACCCCCTTACTACCACTACCCCCATCATATCAATTCAGGAATACGTCTGGTGTACTGTCTATCTGTTGTCACATAGTGTTAAACATGTATATAACACATTCCAAACCATATAAAATCCCCTGCTATTTATTTCGAGGTAGTACCATCATGTCCCCCTCCTACCCCCCTACCACCACCACCCCTACCATATCAATTCAGGAATGTGTCTGGTGCACTGTTTATCTGTTGTCACATCATGTTAAACATGCATATAACACATTCCAATCAATATAAAACCCCCTGCTATTTATTTCAAAGTAGTACCATCATGTCCTCCTCCTACCCCCCTACACCTCTTTCCATTGTTCTAAAAATTTTTCCGGCCCACCAAATCTTTTGGTATCTTTTGTAGATGGTTTATATATGTCCTAATAGCACATCTAGGTCATTCTTTGTCCTATATTTTGGTTTGGAGATTTAGTTTTTTATTCCCAGAGAGGTATATAATGCAAGGTGCTGTTGCCCAGCTGTTTCAACTTCTTGTTGCAAATCACCCGCACTCTGTCAAGAGTGCTTCAGGCCGGGCTGCCACTTCGCGGACTTTGAGCACAAGGGGCCAGCTTCTAGCATGGTTTTCAGTAATGTGCAACTCGTGCTAGGGGTTCTGCTCGGCACAGCAATGCCACTGGGTTCGTTGAACGCCCTTCTATGACCCCCATCGATAGGTAGGCAAACGATCCGTTCATCTGCGACATGCCTACTCCAGCTGACAAAACCAAAGTTCAACGCCTCGGATGACACCCATGTTATGATCGTTCTCCGCGGTCGCATCGCTCAGTCGCTTCAGGACGAACAAACAACAACCCTTGCCTCTTGAATAGCCGTCGGCAGACGCATCAAAGGCCTTGCACTGACCTGAGGGAGCTAAAAAGTGACCACGCGCAAGGCTGACGAACATCTGCACATACTCAGGTACCAGATGATGTGCCATGTGTACGTACATTGGGACTGGTCATGATGTTTACGCCACCGGCGAGGGCGGCGTCACAATCTCTGATCATCAGCGCTCTGTACGCTTGGTGAATGGCCGCGACCGAAGACGAGCACGCAGTATATTGACCACGACCGAAGGCCCGCCAAACTGCATGGCATAAGATATGCGACCACTCAGGAACACCCTCAATGTGTCTTGGCACAACGTCAACCCTGGTTTTATCTCGCAAGAAACTTCCCCACTCACCGGTGCTGTAATGAACATCAACGTTGCCTGCAAGATTGTCAGCATAGTCCTGCGTCGCTGCGCCGATATAGCAGCCGAATGTGGCACGCCGAAAACAGGGTATGGCATCAGAAACATACCCCGCGCTCTTGAGCGCCTCATAGGCCGTGTGCAGCAGCACACGCTGCTGCGCATCCATGCTCCTCGCCTCCCGTGGCGAGATCTTGAAAAACCTGTGATCGAAATCGGCAAACTTGCTCATAAAATTGCCCGTGTCGACCTTGATCTCACACAGAGATGATCCAGTATCTGCCATGGTGGCATGCAACGGGAGTACGAAACTATCATCCAGAACCTAGATTAGATACATCAGTCATCCCTAACCACATGCATCATCAGCTCATGCTCACCTTGGAGACGGTGTTGATACCCCGTTCAAGCAAGTCCCAAAGCTGGGCAGTGTTGGAGGCACCCGGGGTATGAGCCGCCATGCCAATGATGGCGATAGGCTCTTGCCTGGCAGGGGTATCAGTAGGAGGGACATCTGCGTGCGCATCCAACGTCGCGTCAACGCAACGCAGCATGCATTCAGGCAGAACCCTCTCCAGAGCCCAGAGAGCGTTCGATCCAGGACCAATATTGACAGCCAAAAGTCTCATGTTGGCCAGAACGACACACGCCACTGTCTTTGCGAGGAGATCCCAGTTCATGGGATGAACGTGTACCATGTTGATCACTAGCTCCACGAGTCGTGAAGGGCAATCAGAACTATGTCAGACGGCATCACCAGATAGCGTGGATCATATGGGACAGAAGAGATCGTCGTAATCCAGAAATTGAATGTGTCGTTTCTGAATGTCTGCCAAGATCTGGTCTCGGGTGTGTGGGAGGTGCAGGTCTGAATGGTAGAGCGCATCGACGGTCGTGGGATGGACGGTGCAATGGCGAGATAAAAAGGTCGAAAATCTGACTAACAGGTCAGGTCGACCTGAAACGGTCATGTTCCATTCATCCAGGACCGTTGTCACGCGGAGCACAGACGCTCGACAATGCTAAAATGGTCAAATGAATGACAGACGGAAAGAGGAAACGCAACACCTAAACCAACCTTGTGCTCAAATCGGGCGATATGCTGTTCGACCTCAGCTTTCATCAAACCAAGACATGTGACACTCCAAGGCAGGGCGGAATCCGTGGGCTTCTCGCTGAGCAGTCTCCTCGTACACTGTAACACACGGAACAAGATCCAAAACACCAAGCGAAACACTTGGACTGCAGTGGTGATATAGGAAAGTGGACTGCGAGATGCAGCGACAACACAGGCAGGGAATATCCCAGGTTGGCTTTCAGAAACTCGAGAAGAGAGTAAGAGGTGGTCTGGACGTGACACTGATAGCGCAATACCTGTGCGAGGAAGAGAAACAGTCCAGATAAGATGTGATTTTTCACATATTTGGAGTCGGGAGTAAGCAAGCGACGAGGATTATCAAAGTCAGACTGCCATATGCCACTCTGATCGAGTTCCTGTGGGGACAAGGCAGCTAGTTCTGCGAGAAAGGCATCGAGGCAGGAAGAGAGGAGGGCACCTGTGGGAGAGTCTGCGTCACGGAGAGCCTGATCAGCTGCCTGGCCTAAACTCGCCTTTGTCGTTCCCTGTCCTGCAAACACTGGAAGGACGACCTGGCCGGAAGAATCAGGGGCAAACATGTCGCGCCCGAAACTGTCAATAGATATCGATCAGCGAGGCAGTCACTGCATCAATCTGTCACTACACACCTCACGATAGGGTGTGGTGCAAAGGACGTCGACGTACGGTGGGTAGGGAGAGATCGAAACGGGTTCAGATTTGTGCAGGTGGAGAGCGCAAGGGCCACTAAAATAGTGGGTCCGGTTTGGCTGATCCAAGCCCCGAGAGAAGAGAGAGACTTTCCACTTCTTTGTCTCACTTCTCGGAATTCGAACGGGTCAGGTATGGATGACGAAGCCATCCTGCCGTTACATAACATTGAAAGATAAAGTTACTATTACACCTGGACCTGTGCTTCCCTGTAATATGAAACGTTCCTGATGGTCAGCCCTCTTTTTTCACGCAGCCGTCTCTCTGGTGCGGCAGCGAGAAGGTGGCCACATCTGGATATGGAGTCAGCATAGAGGGATGCGATATGATCCCTCAATCATGTGCCTAATGGTCCGACGGGAGCGTGATGTCCGACTGAGGAGAGGAACCGCCATATGCGCAAAAAAAACCTTCCCGATGTGCACACGGCAGTGATCTGTTGCGTTGATGGTTCCTGAGTGGGAGTCAGTATGCCCATCGCGAAGAACTTCTGAGAAGGTCAGTCCAGTACGGGATTCCTGGGAGTCTCATCAACCCTTTCGGTTGCGGTCTCTTTTTTCTGAGCACCAGACCAACGAACGGAATGACCTGTGCATCAGTTCACAACAGGGTGGGTGTACCCACCGTTGGCATGGCCGGCTAGATCTACCATATGAACTCGGTGGCGGATGCTCGCCCGAGAGAACTTCTTGTGTGGCATCACGGTTGAGTAAAGAGCACCGCGCCAATGCTGCCAGCGACAAGGCCGACGGTCACTAGGTAGACGTCAACTTGAACTGGTGCAAGGGAACTCTTCCATTCTTTGTAAATCGGTCTTCGAATCATCAAAGGTTCCCAGAAGATGATGTCCAGTTCTCGATTTCGCAAGCACCGATGTTACTGTTACTCGGACAGAAATTCTCCAGACACAACGAGACAGCGACACTTCAGTCAGTCACTTTTTACACGCCTTCTTTGCTTGTGTCATCCCGCCATTCCCAAATGGGCAAAGGCCTCCACAACTGACCACCTCACTCGCCCGACCATGTCGATGTCACATCGGGGCCTCCCTATTGAGGACGCGACGACCAAGTCCATGCCCGAGGTACCGACAAATAATACGTAACCCCTTCTAGAAGGTGCTATACATGCAAGATTGAAGCCAGCTGATTGAAAACTTGATTTGCTCCCCTTGGAGTCGGCGTCCTCTTCCACTTACGCAATGGCTCCAACTTAACTTCCTTTCTCACTAACTTTGGCCCATTGTCGGCAGGGATTTAGCACGCGTGCCTGTGGGGTAAACCTGTGCCAGGGCGAGGGCGAGAATGATGGTTCTCTATTCCCATCCCCCATCCTGTGGACTCTCAATCCCACGACGAGTGTGATAGGCGTTCTGGATTGGCAAATGGTCTTTCGGCCTACTCTGCCGAGCCAGTCGGGGCAGTGCTGTCACCACAAAGGTACCGCTGATCATGGACATCGCCTTGGAAATGGACGCGATGGAGAAGCAGACCTACGGGCGGGGTCCGTCGGGGATGGATGGCCTTGGACTGGGCCACGGAACGGAGTTGTTCCCTTGGCATCTCACCCCAACCATGATCAACCTCAAACGATTCACCACAAACCACAGGGGATACGGGCATATCGCATTTCTTGGAGCAAAAATGTGGGTCTGGCCAAGGTGAGTGATAGCTTTTTGCTATGGACAAAATAAAGATCAGAGTGATAGTGTCGACGAAGGCGATCATGATCGGCCGACGGGGGCTAGTACTCTCGGCTAGCACCCTTCACGTGTCATCAGTCTTATGGAGGCCACTAATGGGATCTCTGGGATAGCTAGGCTGTGAAGGAAACCATTGAAGTAACAGCGGTTTATTTTCAGAGTACTCGGAAGCACCCACAAACATCGGTCTCGAGCATCAGTAGCAGGTTGGTCTTGCCAGTCGCCAAAAGCTCAGGCCATCACCTCGTAAGTCATCTTTATATGATTTGACATCCCACGTTCTGTTTTAAACATTTACCTGGTATCTGACATTGGAAATCGACCCTTATGCGCACTATGAATTTACCTCTACCCATGACCGAAACACTGTCTTGCTTGTTGCGTACTTTCCAGGTTGGCAGGCTAGGTGCCCCAGATTCCGAGGACGCTTGCGCTGTTGCATCACGACGGCTCCATTCCGTGTTTGGGTTTGGCAGTGGTTGCTCGGCGTACCGTCACCCACGGATGTCCATTCCTTCTACCCCAGCTAGCCTGTTGAGGGCGACGTTGAAACAACGGACGCTGTTTGGCAATGCGAACCGGTTCGAGACTACCGTTCGATCGATGAGCCATCCCACGTCAGTGACTGTTCAATACTCCGACCGAAAAGAGAAGGCAGGCAATATCCAAGTCTATCTCTCGTAGTGCGCTGCGTGTCGATGAAACGAACGGTCGCTTGCCAGGTCGAGCAGGCCATCGGTGTCTCGTCCCCGCGCCAGTGTACACCTCGTCTCATATATCAAACGGCCTTCTATTGTGGGACCCCGCTGCTTCTGTCGAACGGCGTGTCGGGCCGCGTCCGTTCCGCACATATGATAAGCAACAGACGCCGCGGAGCCACCGGGCCATTGCTTTGGTTGATCCCGCAGATCATTCTCTGGTCGATCTGCACCCACCAACACAGCATTTCTCCTATTTCCCCGTTCGTTCCCACAGGCTCGGAAGTGTCCCCGCGAGCGTCCAAAAGCTGTCGTCGAACGCGGCCGGGTCATGGAGTAGGCGACTTCCATCCTGGACTCGGACCCATCCAACGACGACGACAACAGCGCCAGCTTCTTGTGGGAAAACTGCACAGTCATCTCCCACAAAGGCACATATTCAGAAGCCACTTTTTGACTTGGTCACGACCCCTCAAGTGCGTTCAAGGTTTAATGCATAGCCCGTCCTGTTTTGACAGCCGCTGTTGACGTTTAATTCTACGTTCTGTTTACTCTCCCTTTTGTTTGGATATTCACGACGAGTTATTGTTACCATGTCGAGGATGTTTGTTTTTGTTCTGATTTGACCGGACGTCATGATAATTCTTTTGCACCATGTACTAGATCCCACGTTATCCCGTCCCAGTACTTAGCACTTATTCCATATGCAACCTTCATATATTATGATATATGGCTGGTGATCACGGAACGTTGACTACAGATTTGCAAAGCCAGCGCTCATCCCAACAGGTTTGGTAGCCACTATACGCTTCGAATGCTTGGTCTTGACCGTGACTCGTTTCAAGTGTAGTAGCTCCTCGTTGATCGCAATCTTAAACCCGGTTATCAATACACACTGGTTCGGAACATCGACCTCGGATCGAGGTCCAATACGCCATTCAAAAGGATAGACAATCTCCCAAGTAAAGCGGCCCCAGGCTAGAATGGATTCTTCTCCCGTGTCCATAGTGGAGGGATCAAATACTGGCTCTTATCCTTCACCGTTCAGCACTTCCTTAACAGTGGCCTAATCTCTTAATTGTCTCGGTATGATATTTTATCATAGAAAAAAAACACATATATTGCCTTCTCAGTCTGTGCTGTCAGGGACTTGGCGCTCTTGCGCTGCTACTGATTGCCTAACAGCAGTGGTATTTGTACAACCATCCAAATCATGTAAAACGTGATGAGAAATGTATACTAATCACGACGCTCAACTATTTCTACGTCGGAGCTACCAGGGTCGTCCATGGAACTGGCATCAGATGAGACCACAATGATTTGATCAGGGTCCCACTCCTCTGAAGATCGAGACCTACGGTTTCTCCTGCGTCTGGCTTGGCGATGCTGCGCTTCTGCAGTTTGCATGATGGGTCGGATTTGGCGAGCTAGCCTGGCAGCAGTGCGCTGCGGCTGAACACGTACTGGTTCAGGAGATGCAATAAGTGTCTCGCTCATCTTGCCGTCCGCATTGATGATCGTCTTCACCATGAAGTGCGCCACGCAACGTTCGCGCATCGTCGTCACAGTCAATGTGTGCCAGTAGTCCTGGAAGCGCTCTACAGCCTGATTGCAAACACTGCAGCTCTGCATGAGTATGATCAGTCCAGTGGGCGGGAATGACTCACTCTGTTGACATCTTGCGATGCATCCAGGACGGCCCATCACCCTCATTCCATTCGGATAAGAGAGTCACACCGTCTGCCCCTCCATATGTTCTCAAATCTTCTTTCATCTCCTGTGTGGCCTGCTCCATCTCGTCCATCATCTCAGTTACCATTCGTTGTGCATGCGTGTTCTGAATGAGTGGGATGTTTGTCTCCTGCCGCTCCCATATGTCCACAAGAGGAGGAGTCCTCTTCTGGCACATGGGGCATGGCATATCCCGTTGATCCGTCGTCGCAATGGCATGCGCCCATGCCTGAATAATGCATTTTGCACAAAAAATGTGCCCACAACTACCATTGATTGTCATGGTCTTGATCCTGTAACGAGACATTATTAGTGACATTGTTTTATGAACTGGTTGACCTACGCTGGAGAGAAACAGCTGAAATCAACTCGTATCAGCAAATGTATTAAATCATCGTTCTGATGCGATACTCACATTGAGCACTTGAATGAATCTTGCAGCAAGCGAAATTTTGTTATTACCGCAGAAACTTGTTGTGCTACCTTGACTTGCTCGTTTTCTGCCGCCGGATCCGGGTACACCAGCACGGCCAGTCTTGCTCTCATGTCAACATACTTCTTTCGAAGGATGTCGTACCTCTTCTGCAACATTTCATGCATCTCTGTGACTTCGGCGATTTCCCCACGCAGTGCTTGATTGAGATCCTGCAGGCCTTGGATACCTGTCTCGGGTGCTGAGGCTGTCGAGGGTTGATATTGACGTTCCTCCGTCTGAATGTCATAACCGACGAAGTCATCCAGCATTTCGACATCCTCAGGATGTGTGACTGACTCAGGCACATAACTCAGCAATGTGCTGCTCGACGATGGTCCCTGAATAGCTACTATGTTTCAAAGTGCTTCATCAACTTGATGCGTACACAAGGCATTTGATAAGCACACTTACCTTGGTTACTGCCTGATTCACTAGCCTGATCCTGGGCCTTCATGCGGGCATCCATCCACTTATTGATTTTCTTGAATCGAGCTTGAGACATCGTCCCGTCTGGAGTGGACGTTCAGTAAGCAAAGACAAACGTAGGAGAGTAATTGGCCAAAGCGAACGGACGCCGCTGTATAAGTCGCTCCCTTACAATCCATTCCCCTGATGAATGCTGTAGGAATACTTTTAATTCCCGTTCGCTTCCTTCCTCTGCCGCGCGTGATTTTATGTTATATGACGGCATCAGACACATCAAATATTTTCTGATTGCGCAAACGAGCATATAAGGTTCATATGCATCATGTTTACATACAAGTTGATTTCCGCAAATAAACACTAATGTCAATGTGCGCGTTATTTTGACAAGCCGTGTGGGGCACAGCCATGTCAGAATGTCAAAGGATCGTGTGGCTCGCCCAATGCCGGATAGTATATTTCTCTTCCTTTCCTTACTACCGTTCGACCTACACTCGTTATATTACCATATTTAGACATCGCTATTTCCCACATCGTACGATACAATCCCTCTCCTCCAGTCTCTCATATGACCGACTGGAGGTGAGTATCTAGACACTCATTACCACTCGTATACCCGTACTTACGCTGTACAGGACCTAACGGTCAGATTCTCTAGCTCGCGCCCCGTTCGCTCACAGTTGTCAGGTTACCATAACTGGGATGACATATTTGCAGTATTGCTACTATTGCTCGCTATTGTTTGCGCTTGCTGGAGGCTCGCGCTGGTGAAGGTAGCAATTACGACGCGATCTTCCCTATTCGCCAGTACTCTTTAACCGGCACTCCGGCACGAGGTTGGGTTGATTCTAAAGTAATCCTACACTGCATATCATGATGTTACCTACCAGTTTAGATCCGGCTCGCACCAGCGACCAGGCACTTTATTTTCGAGAGAAAAAAAGAGTAGATAAACAAGAAAATAAGGTATGTACAAGCAGGTACATGAGCACAGCGGGATCGCAAGCAAGATGTTGCAACAGAAAATAGAGCGAAGGAGAGAAAGAAAGCAAAACTAGAACACAACACATTTGTTTCGTAAACAGTGACGTGATCGTACCCAAAAACATCGAGGTCCGAGAGGTGTGCGCGAGTGAGAATAGTATTGAGCGAGGACGAGGACTAGGACGAGGCACCCTTGACTCGGCTCGTGACCCGTAATCGATGTCGCCGATTCTTCAAATGAATCTCGTAATTCGACAACGAATCATCCGCCCAAATATTATACAGCTATCCAGAACCTGCGTTTCTCAGTTAGAAATACCGAAAATCTGTTCATGACAACGTCGCACCTTGCCAGGACAGTCCAGACACTTTATTCACCACTTCGGCATCGCTCTGGGCGACGACCTGCGCAGGATCGCCTCAAATCTATCCCCTGGATGTTTCACCTGCAATGTCACGATCGCATTGGACTACCACGTGGGTGCGGACTGTTCGCTTAACGTTTGAGCATCAACATCCGCGTCAGAAAATATGTGCGCTCACATATGCGCCGCTCGCATTCGAAGCGGGATCTCTGCCTGGAGAACTCGAACTCACCATTGCAGGGGCCCGTGGCGAATCCGGCATCGACGGTCGGGGTGGTGCAGCAGCAGATGCGGATTGACTTGCACGGTTTGTTTTGAGAGACTGCTGTGCAAGAGGTGTCTCCGACACGCCCAATGATGTCGACACTGGTGATACCGGCCTATCGTCCTTTGACGGTGGCATCGTCGCTGGGTTGGGCGAACGCGTGGGCACCTCAATCCACAGTTCAGATTTTTGCCAGCTTGGTGTCTCTGTACCATCAGCAGTCACCGAATTTGCTGCTCGCTCTTGTTTCTTCGCGTTTGTCTTCCCCCGCTCCTCGTTCCTCAAATTCAGATGGTACTGTGGATCCGAATTATGCTGAACTGGCCGTGGACGTTGATGCCGATGGCAAACCTTGCCTGATAAGGACACATAATCAGTCCAGGGCATCTCAAAAACAAAGTGCTGGCCCGCATACCGCACATCCCACACTGAGACTTGTCTCCCAAAGGTTCTTTTCGTCGTCCAATAGCGGTGCTTTCCAGACAATCGCAACTGGAGCAGTGTCAAACACCGTTCATCACGTTGGCATGTTGCCCATCCGCGAATTCTTTTTCTCTTGCTTCCCTCTCACTCTCCCTCGCCTTCTTCGCGATCGCCTTGGTATCCAACGGTGCGGGGTTCACGACCGAGGCGGGTGGATCATTTTCGAGTAGCGACCGCGGTAATGTGGGAGCGGATTCCATAGAGGTTGGCGGCGTCAGTGCAGTCGCGCGCGCACGCAAACGGGGTATTTCAGGAGGATAGTCGGGTACTTCAAACAACCCTTTTGATTTGTTATCCTCCTTGCCCAGCGACATTGTAACCTGCGGCATTGACTGTTGGGGTGGCAACTGCAATGGCATGATAGACGTCCCGTTCTCAGACGCAATCATGTTGGCTTTCGTCAGCGAGGCGGACGAGGGTGCATTCGCAGCAGCAGCAAAGGCAAGTGTCGTAGGGTCTAGCTCAGGAATGCGATCGTGGGGGTACGATACGTTCGGTTGGGTTCGCGGTCTGGGAGCGCAATACCACGACGACCTCGTGTGTTTCGTTTTCGTCTCTTGGTGAGCTCCTTTTCTCGCTTTTTCTCGCTCCGTTCGATCCCACCATCGCTGAGGTGGTTGAGAAGGGGCGTAAAGGACTGAACTTGGTCCATCGCTCTCGCAGCAGATGTGAGGCTAGGCAAGAAAGACATGTGAAGCTCGTCGTCTCGGACAGCCGAGCTGTCAGCAGGGTGGCCTGCGAGGAGGAGAGACTTATGATACACTTGCACTTGCTCCCTTATACAATGTGCAACGGCGCTCCTGGGCACATTTTAGACGCCACACTTGCGTCAATGGTGCATCCTCGCTTGAACTCCCCACCTAAGCCTAACTCTTTTGCGTACACCTTGGCGAAGAGTTCCGGGTACGCGTCCTGATTCACAAGGTCCCACTCGAACTGGTCATCCAACTCCATTGAACCCACGATTACGTCTAGCATACATACGATTAATATCCCGTCAACAACCACCAGGACGCAAACTCACCTTGACCACTATCCGCAAATCTTCACATACTTTTTTCTCGTCCACCTCAAACTCATGAACCGTCCGTGGTCTCTTGTTGCCATTGTCCTTGCTCCCGATCGCCCCATCCGCGTCCTTGATCTTGGTACTAATCTTGCGTTTTTTCCGTTGTCGACACAATGCACTCAGGCATCTCCTTCTTTGCGTGCTTCCGCCACAACTCCCACCACTGCACCGCTTCCTCATCCAGCATTCCCCGGCCCACGACCACACTGTCATCCTCCTCGTCCATGCAAAGCGCGTCGCCATCGTGCTCGGGAGCAGATTGTTGGGGGCGGGACACCGTCTCAACATCCGAATCGTCCTGCTCCTCAGCGCCAGGTCCTTCCGACTGGAGTATTTCAATCATCGGTAATTTCCAGTCCGCGTCCATCCCTACAATGTGTGCTCTGAAATCGCCCAACTGTTCTTGGATCGACTTGGTAATCACGCTGTGGTAGGTAGGAGCGAGGGCGTAATCCTCGACCAGAGCCTGTGCAAAAATCTCAGGGGTAATCACAGGGTCTAGGTGGTGTGAGTTGAACGGAGGCTGGTTGAAAGGGGTAGAGAGACCGGCCATTTAAGTCCCAGACAAATGTTTCGCGCTCTTGTGATGCTCTACGTCAAACTCGAGTCAGATTGGCACAAGCTGCTCGGTCTGTCAACTCGGACGGCAAATTCCTCAGTCTGTCGCATCGGCTCAGCTATCAATCATCACAGCGGTAGAAAATGCGATAAAAGGGCACTGACATGCGAACACCTTCTCGCCCGCCCCCTTTTTTCCTCAGGTACTGTCCGCTCGCAGTGGGCAGGGATACCGGACGTCGAACCGATCTGGCCGTCGGTTAACCCTAAAATTCTCCGTCCCTTCACACCAGCATCTGAAAGCCAGGCTATGGTTAAGCGAGCGTTTTCGTTACGTGACTTACACCAGCAAACCATAAGTACTCAGGTGCCCTGGGCATCCTCCAATCACAGCTCTCAAACGACTCGGTAGAGTAGTCAAGCGATAGCGTTACTCAACAGAGCGGCTGGTTCATTTCAGTCGTTTTGCAGATGCAGTCTTCCACCGGGCCCAGTGGTCCGTAACTCTTGCAACATCCTCGCCTGCCTGGCATCTGCAAAACGACTGAAATGAACCAGCCGCTCTGTTGAGTAACGCTATCGCTTGACTACTCTACCGAGTCGTTTGAGAGCTGTGATTGGAGGATGCCCAGGGCACCTGAGTGCTTATGGTTTGCT
>JBBPMH010000173.1:0-48281 GCA_038090235.1 Pulveroboletus ravenelii | reverse complement strand
TAAGCAATGTATATATCACCTGAAAGCCCCTTTCAAGGGCTATCTATCATTCTCTGGGACTATGAGCCTAGCATCAATGCTTCATGAGATATACATCAAACATTACAAATGTTGCAATCATTGCAACGTTTTTGTTGCTCAGTGTAGATTGTGTCCACTCCAGATCTTCATATTGTGGACTACTCTGTTGGACTTCCTGGAAGTCAACATGATTCAACTGCCTTTTCAGAAACACAGATTACTAAAGAGCATGAAGTTCTGTTTGGTTCTGAGGAATGGATTTTTGCTGATACTGCATATCCTCTTCATGATTGGTGCCAAACACCATATAAAAAGTAAGTGTTTACTATATTACTTTTATTATGAAACTTGCTTATTTTAATTAGACCTGAAAAGGATTCTCAGGAGAATACCATCTATAACTATCATATCTCTAAGATTCAAATCTATTCAGAATATGCAATTGGATATCTTAAGGGCACTTGGCAGTCTTTGCGAGGTCTTCATATTCATCTTGACACTGAAAATCACATTCAATATGCCTGTCTCTGGATCATCTCTTGCATTCATTTGCACTCATTTATTCTTGGGCATCAAAAAGGTATCAATATCACCAGAGATCTTTTTTTTTGAAAAGAACTTCAAATTATGGCAGAAGAACATGAACAGTATGCAGAGCTAATGGCAAACAGAGAGCAGGAAGCTGAAGAAAATAAGAGGGAAAGGGAAAGGGATGAAGGAAGAAATGTGGAATTACTAAAAGGAAAGATTAGAAGGAAAGAAATGAAATTGGTACTATTTAGGGTTTTATATAACAAGGAGTAAAGAACTATAGAGAAAGACAGAAATTTGTAAAAAAGGTAGTAATAAAGAAGGGACAGATTGGAAAAAAAAAATTAAGATTAAGAAAACTTAAATTAAAAAATAAACAAAAGAAAAAAAACCCATTTAAAGACTTGGATCAATAGCAAAAGAAGGATGAGGAAGACCACTCAGAGCTCTAGCAAGCTCAATTTGCTTGTCTATCATCATTAACTGATGAGCTTGGTCAGCTGCAGCTTGCTCACTCTGAGCTTGAATGTGCATCTGCTCAATTGTCACAGCTGTTTCATGAGCTGACCCACACTTGATCTCCTCTCTAGCAATATGTTGCTTGGCATTGACTGTATTTATAGCAAGACGAGCCTCATGCTCTGCATCTGCCACCTTTTTGAGTAAATCTTGAGGGGACTTACGCTTCTTGCTAGGCTAAGAGCTAGTAGTCTCACTAGAATGCTTGGAAGGAATGACCACCTTGAGCTTGGATAAGGATGAAAGATCTTTATCCTCCTCTTTATCACCATAGAGATTATCACATGGTGACAAAGGCCCCATACTCTGAGATGGAATATTCTCATCTAGAGTTAGAGTTGGAGGCCAATCAGGCCACTCCTCCTCCTTAAAAAATTAAATAGGAACAATATCAACAATATCAGGACTTATATACATACCTCATTCTCTTCAACATCAAGAATAGTCAAGTTAAGACTAGACTGACTATTTGAGACTGCCTTTTGGCTTGAAATAGGACTTCCACCCATTAACTCATTGAGACAAAGATAACAAGGAAATTTCTCCTCAATAGATTCTAAAATTGAATTAGCACATAATACTCACTAAATGAATATATTCCAGTTACCCCATGCATTTGCTGCATTGCTTCCTATCTGAAGCTCACCAGCACAACCAGATGTTACAAGCTCATAACCAGTCTCACCAAGTGTTTTGCAATGTTCTACAAACACTGATTTAAGACTAGTAAAAATTATAAGATTAAATGAGAATACAACTTAAGGCTATATCAAAAAGTATTAACTGACCTGTTAACATGGTTTCTAATTACCCCCTTCAACATTGGAAGGTCATCCTTGGTGTACTCTGCCTCAAAGATAGCATTATCACCAAGAAAAAAAGCCTCTGCAATGTCAAAACAATGCTGGATGAGACTCTTTCCCTTCCTAGTTGGTGTAGGGTTGATGGAACTCCCTTTGTCAAACCCAAGGGCAACTTTCCAAGTGATAGAGTCCTCAATGAGGATTAAAAGGGAGTCTGTCAGATAAAAGTTCTCAGGCTTGGCCCAGCTATCCAAATATCAATCATAGCAGTGTAAGTATGAACATATAACTTGCTGAATTGTAACTGGGGCTTTCTTGGTCTCACTCTGGTTCTTCTTCTCCTTGGACAAGGCACCTCCAGCCTTTGTTACACTAGTTGGCTTCAGGCCAGAAGTTGGAGCTGTCTTCTTTGGTGTGTGAGAACTAGGCTTCATGGAGGACTTGGAACTGTTGAGAAACATGAGGCACAGGCTCTCAACTAAAACCATCAACCCAAGTAAACAGTGACCTCACAGGGAATTGAACCCAGGACCACCTGGAACTGCACCAGGAGCTCTATCACTGAGCTACAAGGTCACTGGTTCTAACAAGTTGCCACACCCAAAGGTGCATATGCAACAACAGGAACCTGCCATGTCTATTGATGGGGAAATGAATTTGGGTTGAAAACAAGCAAGAATGAGCAAAAACGAGTAAGAACAAGTGAAAACAGCATATGCTGGTGCTAATGATGACAGTAACAGTGATGGGTGCTACTGGCAGTGAATTCAAACTCAGGAAGGTGGTGCCGAAACTGTGGGAATTCGGCACTGAAAATGACTCTCAAAACAAGTGATTGGTTTTCAACACTCGCTGCCTAAAACCAAAATCAAAACTAGCCCCAAAACAGCCCCAAAACCAGAGCTGTTTTCTACTTTGAACTACCCTATTGTATGAACCAGGCACTACAACCCAAGGGTAAGAAAGGGCAGGTCTGAAGGAAGCTGAAGCATTCAAGTGCCCATCTGTCAAAAGCAGCAAAGGCTTCTATTATCAACTAAACATTGCCAGGATCACACTTAGCATATTCACACTAACTTTTTGACCCTAATTAGTACTCATATTTTGTGATTAGCTGCCTGTACATTACAATTTGTGTTTGCTTGGATTATAATTCATTTTTTTGGTGCTAGAACCAACAGGAAGCCAGACTGATACCCTGACAATGAAAGGAAGCAGAAAAATCTATGCCTGAAGGTCCTCAAAAACATTATGATAGTCATGAGAAGCTACTACCACAGTTACTACAAATCATTGCCATCGACTCTCATTTCTATTAGCACAAATGTCACAATCAGTGTTGAATATCAACATTGATTTCAAGAGTCCAGCACTTTTTATGAGGCACACTGTCAAGTGATTTCTAGTATATATGGGACTATTTACATGATCCTTTCCTTCCTGCAGTGTTTGGCTTTCATCAGGTAACCTCCTTTTGGTATGTAGTCAACCAGTCAGTGCTCAAGAATCATGTAAAAAATGTTGTTAAAACATTACATAGGCTGGCCTATTGTAAGCCATCCATGTAAAAATATGATGTACTGGATAACCTTCAGGAGAGTGTGCATCACCTCATCCCATGATGGATCTAGGCACCATCATGGATGCTTTCAACATATGCAGCAAGAATGGGGTGATAGTATTCAGCAACCTCAGACCTGGACACAAATCAGAAATTGTTATGATTGATAAGGAGGATTAAATGTTGAACTATTGGTGCATCCAGGTCTGTCTCATTCACCCCAGAGTTGCAATTGCTGTCATTACCACTGGCCCTACCCTTCACAGGCCAGTACATCAAGTGCTCCTTCTGGATGGTGCATAGCACATTTTTCTGAAATGCTTGACTGGACTCAAATGGTCATATCACTCCTGGATGCTTTTCTTTGGGGAGCCCTGGCATCCTAATCACAAGATCTGTGTGTTCTCATCAAGGATGTCATTTGCTTAGTTTATCATGAACTTGCAAGGAAGTATTTGAACCTCCCTTCCCATATTTGGATTGTTTGACTCATTTCACTTTAACTTTTGGGCCCTTCATACCCATGCACTCACAGGCTGTTGAGGAGATTGTTGTTCACAAGGGTAATAATGGCAATGGCCAACAACCTCATTATTCCATCCACTTCCCAGGGAGCACATGATACTGTATCCTGATCCTATCCAAGACACATTTGATATGGTTGCCACACCACCTCAAATAGTGTTTCTCAGCCAATATTGTGGATGACATTATCCTTGACCAGACTATGATTCATGAAGAGAGATATTCACAGCCAACCTGCAATGGAGGTGAACAACCTTGTGCATGAATGAGGCATTTTTTTTCTTGTTCACCTTTGTGTCAGTCCCAGAACTGTGACATTGATAGCCAATCAGAAATGCAGCAACTACAAAAAGTGAGTGTGAATGAGGAGTAAAGCAAGAGGTGGAACAAGGGTTAATGACTAAGCCCCAAGGTGTATATATCCAATATGTTCATCAACTAGTACCTCTACTTTCATTTTCATTATCTTGTTCAACACGAATGCTGTGCAGGTATAGTCCAGGTGACCAGAATTGTCCTTTATGTGATTATAAAACATTGGTGTGAACTTACATGCTGTATCATTGTCTGTTGCCCACATTGTCCCAATGACAGAATAAAATCCAGCAAACTGAATTGCTGATGTCAGATGGATCCCCTCATCCAGACCTCTGTCATCAGTGACAGTTATATGACAGGCAGAGAGATATGCAAATTCAGCATTCTCCAAATTGCATTGGATGATTTGTTGGACAGTGAGGGATCCATCATGGAGGGCAAATGCAGACTGAAGTGGTTGATAGTGACAAGGAATACTATGACACACAAGGTACACTCAGTTGCTCTTGCCAAGCTCTTCAGTAACCTGAGTGATGGAGCATTCTTCACCTTTGATATGCTTGAATGTGGTAAAGCCATCAACATACTGACCAATGCTATCCAGTTCAGCACCAATAGAAGGAATTTCAGGCTGGCCAATGGCATTTTCTTGACCTATTGCAGTGAAGTGTTTCACTTTCACTGCAGAATGTGGATGAATGTGCATTCTAGCATGAATTAGGGCAGTGAGGGTGGGGGTATAAGATTAGATGTAGAGATCAGAGAGTTGCCATTGACCCTTCCTGAATGGTCCAGTGGCATGCAATGGAAGAAGGGTGAACTCAGCAGTAGGACACCACCAAATGTGTGATTGAAATGGGCATACTTTTTGGAGGAAGTCCACAATGGGGGAATTGACCTTGTCCCAGAGTATCTGTAAGCCAATGCAGAGATTTCTTGTTACATTATCCATCCTTGCACACACAATTAGGATATGGAATTTCAATGAAAGTTCTTGAACATCTTCCCTTTGATTGATAATGGAATGTGAACAGGATCCTGGTCAATCAGTATAATGAGAGCATCACAGCCATACTGACTCATATTCACAATGATCACAGGGCCCTTGCAGGCTGCCTGTTGGAGATCAGAGAAGAGTGAGGGGAGAAGAATATGTGAGAGTTCAGACAATTTGTGAATTTTTGTCACAATGCTGTCCAGTCTAATATTGAGATTGCACACCTGATTATGCTAGTCTAGACCAGATGAATGGAGGGCATTTTAAATAAGTGATGTCAGCTACTTGAATTTATTGGCCAGCATTTTCCCTGCTGGACTAGATGCAACCACATCCTCTAGTGGGGATTGGAGCTGAGCAGGCTGGCTTCAAAAGACATCTCAACCTTGTTCTAGAAGCTCAACTGCCTTGGCAGCAGAATGGTTATGAAGGTAAGCTGAAAACACATTCACTGCCAATAATGATATAAGGTCCTTGAAGACAGAATGATGCTGAGGTAAGGATGGCAGAGTGGTGAGATGATGGGTAAGCAATTGAAAATATTTTTCATATGCTACAAGTGTCATGGGATGCTGGAACACTTCAGCAATATGAATCCAAGCTCTTGTAGCAGAGAGATCACTCAAAGATACTGTTTGTGGCACATCTTTCAGTGTAGCATAATTGCTAAATAGCTCTTCCTTGTCCTCTGACTGGCTGGATTGCATAAACTGAGTATGGAGGTAGCCTGCAAGGTTTTCTAAAGCCTGTGATAAATCTGGGTGCCCTTGTGGGTAAAGCAACAATACCTCTCAGGCAAGATCAATTGCCTCATTGAGGTGCTCCACTGTAGTAAGTTGGTTGTACTGAGCTGAGAGATGAGCTGTGAAGTTGGTTAATGATGTTGACTGATATGGGTGCCCTGCTGAGTGAAATGCTAGTGCATTCTGCTCAAGGAAAATAGCCATGAAAATCAAGACCCATGGGTCATGAATATGGGTATGTTGTGAGTATGGATATGGGTTAGTGTCATAACATCCATTGGTTTACCCATGCAAATCCCTAGCCACCCAGATCGATCAATATCTCTTGATAACCTTGCATTTCATCTTTTTGCTTGTTACTGTTACACTTGATCCCAAAGAGTCAAAATGTGAACTTGGCTAAGGATTGAAGATAAGGAATGCAGTTAGTGAATGGCTACTGCAGAACAAGGATAAAAGATGTAGTCTGCAAACAGCAGGGTCAAGGGTTCTCCCAACAACTAGTTGGTGGAGACTTGGGTTGAAGGTTTTCTGCCTAGTGACTTGCTAGCAGAAAGACAAGGTAATGAGCTGAGCGCTCACTCAGGTGTAGAGCAGAGACATTTGATGAAGAGAAGCAAGTAGATTGCCGAGTAGGTCTAAGCTAGAGGACAAGCTACCTATGAGGCAGGTTTATGTAGTACACCAGGATAAACAGAGGGAACACTGAGGACAACGTGGATTGGTAAGTGGGTGAGTAAGACCACAAATAGCATAAAGTAAGTAATGAGTAAGATGAGAACTACAAGTCTGATATGAGAGAATCAGATAAGGAGACTAATGTTCAATGACTAAGTGGGCAAAAAGGAACAAAAGAAATGAAACATAACAGTTACAACCTACTCAGTGTAATGGAGGACCTCAATGGTGCCATTCTTCTCAACTGGGAAGCACTGGCACTTTAGTCACTGGAGCACCCATATCAGTCAATGTTGCTATATGGCCATTGTCCTTGACAGAGAAGTATTAGAACTTCATCCATTAGGGCATCTATATCAGTCAATGTCATTGAGCAACCTTGCACTCCATCTCTTCACTCAGTACAAGCAGCTCAGTGAAATCAAGGACATCAAAAAGGGTACACTCCATAGGTACATGGGTCTGTACCCATCATGGGTAGACCCATGGGTATACATTACTAATAGGATAAGCATGCTAGACAAAGTATCTAATCTAATTGGCATCAGTATCAATTGCATCCCAATTCTCTGGTAGCTCTATTTCCTCATCCTCAACATCATTCATAGTGGCAACCTTCCATATATCAGTGTCTCTCACAAGACCTAGCAAACTTCATGATCCTAGGCAAAGTAATGCTGTTAAGAACATAACTCTGAGGGTAACTCCAGAACTCCAGAGTTCGGACAGAACTTTGGCTTCACCATATGTGATGTGCCCTGTCATAAGTCCAGATGTCCTGAATTTACTAGGGTTGGGCGAAGGTTGAGGGTGGATCAGAGGAGAGCCATCAAGGCTCAAGTGGAGGGTCAGAGAAGACAGGGAGTGTCTTAGTCAATATTCGAACTGAGGTATCTACAATATGATGTAGAGTCTTATATATGGAGGGGGAGCACTGGCATAAGGACCAGTAACTCAGAGCCAGAGGTGGAGTAGTTACAATGGAGCTGTGCTCCTAAGCAGAGCACAGGATCAGAGGGGCTATGGAGGAGACAGGCAGTGTACAAGTATCATATCCCATGCAACTTTAGCCCTGTTTCCTCGAACCCCAGTGCATTCCCAATGAGAGCACACCCTAGACTCTCTGGACTCTGTAGCTAGTAATCCCGCCTTACTATACTTACGTTCCATTCTTTGCTTACCCTTGTACACTGCCCGTCTCTCTTCATAGCCCCCTCCAACCCTGTTATTGTACTACTCTGCCTCCAGCTCCGAGTTCTCAGTTCTCATACTGGTGCTCCCCCTCCATATATAAGACTCTGTACTTTGTTGTAGATATCTCAGTTCAAATATCAACTAAGATATCTCCCATCTTCTCTGACCTTCCACTTGAGTCTTGATGACTCTCCTCTGACCCTCTGCTATCCTTTGTTGCCTGCAATGGGGACCCTCTGACCCTTCGCCTGACCCCTCTGTAAATTCAGGACACCTGGACTTGTGACAGGGTGTACCACATACAGTGAAGCTGAAGTCCTGTCTGAACTCCAGAGTTCTGGAGTTACCCCCAGAGATACCATTCTTAACAACAAGGTTAAGTGAGAAATGGAATGTAAGAAGGAATTACTAAGTACAAGGTCCAGAGGGTCTAGAGTGTGTGCTCATCGAGAACGCACTATAGTTCAAAGAAAATGGGGCTGGAGTTGGATCTGGAGTTAGGAGTTGCATGGGATATGACAAATGCATAGACAGATTGAATAGATAAACATTCTCTGACATGCGAGAGCAGAATTTGACCACAGCTAAAAAGGCATTCAACATCCACTTGTTATGCTTGATCCCAAAGGGTCAAAGCGTGGACTCAGCTAAGAAATGAGAACGAGAGATGTTGTCAACTAATAGCTACAACAGGTCAAGAACAAGGGACACAGCCTGCAAATAGCAGGGTCAAGGGGGGAGTTGTCCAACGACTAGTCAACGAAGATTCAGGGTCAAGGGTCTTGCCTAGCATCCTGCTAGCAAGGGGGGGTCAAGCAGGAGCTAAGCACTCAGTTGGGTGTGGAGCGAAGACACATAGAGAGAAGCAGGTATATTGCCAAGTAGGTCTAAGCTGAGAAACAGGGTACCTACAAGGTGGATTTATATATTACATGGTGACAAAAAGATATAAATGAAGAATGACAAGGAACAAATGAAGCTTAGGAATCAAATGAGTCAGAGAACCAATGGCAAAAGAGGATCGGTGAGTAAGAGAGACATGAGGCCGATAAGAGAGAATTGGTCAAGGGGATCTAAGGTTTGAAGACTAAGCAAGAATGACAGAGAAGAATGTTATAGAATGTGAAGGAACAAATGGAAGTCATGACTGAGTCACAGGGGGGGGGGCAGTTTAGATGTTGTAGGTGTAATCTGTTGGCAGGTTGTGCCAGGCAGGTGGAGGTGAATATCGGTTAAACAGAGACAGATGCCAGGTAGGCAGAGACTAGTGTCAGGTAGGTGAAGACCAGTAGGGTTAGACACAAGGATGGAGTCAGGGGAATGCCTAGGGACTAGAGGGTGGTCATTGTGGCTGTGAGTGGTTCAGCGTTGGGTGTCATGGGGTGCACTATTAGGAAAAAGAGTAGGGGTCCCACGCATATATGATCAAATCATAACACCACTGATGTAGCTACTTGAAGTATGTCAGGATTCATACACTGAACTATGTGTGCTTACCAGGAATTGAAAGATAATCCACCACCATACAAGACAGCCAGGGATAGTTTTCATGGTGCTTAATCCACCAAGCAAGCACATCCTTGATATCTACAATGTCAGTAGCAAGATATCTGTCCAGCTTGTCTTGCAGTTGCTTTGATTTGGATTTGGAAAGTGACAGGAGATCATCAAACATGTTCTCTGATATTGTTTGCTATATATGCATAGTTCAGTATATGCACATCAGTTTGTTATTTAGTCACAGTGCCTACATACATTGCTATCTGTATTATCATTTGTTCCCTCAGAATTGTAGTCTTTTGATGGCACAGCATGGTGAGATGCATAAGAGTTGTTGTAGACATTGTGTATGAGCTGTTGAGTGGTTGCAGTCCACTTGGGGGACCATCCAGCATTTTTGAAGTACTCCATTTTGTGCCAGGGGTAAAGGACTAGAACAGATTAGTGTGTCTCATATGTGAGAATAGAACAGAAGGTGAGAGAATGCACTCATGGCCACACAATACAGCATAGAGGAGTCTGTGAGTGAGTAATACTTGTTAAGGGTCTTCTTTGCAAGGCTGATCATAGCATGGATTGTGGGACTGAACTGTTGCTTCTTGAGTAGGCCTGTGGTAAATGTCTCATCAATAAAGTCCATGGCAGGGATTACCATAGCAAGATTGGGTATCACATAGGAAAAGAAGAGTGTTGCCTCTTTCAAAATCTAGATCACATGAAGTCAGCAGGGCACATGTGCAGCAAGCAAGGCTATCACACACCTTGAGTGTTGTTATTAGTGTGTGCTGCACACTTTGCTTATGTAATCATACCTTTATCTTTTGGACTTTCCTTTGTATACCTCAGTTGACTCTGACAGTCACTGAGAGTAAGCCACTTTCTTTGTACTGTACACAGTTCTCTAACAGCTACCTAGATATTCTTACAGGTAGCTACTAATATGATCTAGTTGACTCTGACAGTCACTGAGGATATTCTTACATTAAGGACATCATGCAACAGCTTCAATAATACCCATTCACACTCACTCAATCTATACCCACTGAGTCCCAATTTGTGCTTATCAGTGATTGCATCTATTCCAGCATGGTATGCCAGTGCACAGTCTAACATGTTGAAGGTTGAGTTCCAGCGGGTTAAAACATCATGTGGCAGATTTCTTTGTGCCATACCCAGCTCATATAGTGTTGCTGTTCACATAGGAAGGAGAATAGTGCTAGAGTGGACAATCTTGAATACAAGCTTACAGATCTGCTATCAGTAAGTCATATATTATACTAGTAACTTCTGGGGCTTACTTTTGCAAGGATCAGATGCAGGGGTTGCAAGTGCCACTCCAGTTCCACATGCTATTCATCTGTCAATGTCTCCATTTTATTCACCCAATCATCAGTGTTGTCTCAATTGTCTTGCCCTGCCACATCTTTAGCTCTCATCTGAAGGTCCTCAAGATTGACATCATCAACCAATTTGCTCAATTCATCATCTGTACTCTGTGCCACATCTCCTTGTTCTCTCAGTAAGTCAAACTGTTTTATCAGTGTCTTTGCTACTAAATTGATAATATGCAGAAAACACCATGTCCTGCTAGCTTCACCTTCAAAGTGTGCAAGGGTGTCTGCCAGCTCATTGGTCATTGTATCATTCGACATCACATTGTCAGCTGTGATACTCAGAATCTTGTGAGCCATGTTAGGTGAGTAATATTACTATTCACTTGAAGCCAACCTTATCTGAAATCCCAAACCCCATTAGAACATTTGTGAATGTATTGGCAAGATTCATACTGGTATGTGACTACAACTAGCTCAGTCAATTGTGCAACAAGGTACACATATTGGACCCACTTTTGGGACTTTAACGATGTCAAGTGACATGGCCAGCAGCTTATTCTCATAAACCAGATGCACCATGATAGCCACAAACACCTTGTGATTTGGGAAAGTCCAAGCATCCATTTGCAAAGCTCAATTCACCATCATATTCCTGGTAAGTGATATTGTTACTGGTCACTAGGTAATTAAAGGGTGCTCACTTGAAGGATCTTAGCAATCTGGCAGCACATGTTAGCAAATATGAGCTGAATGTCCTGCAAAACAGTAGCAGCACCTGGTATGTAATATTCTGGCCACCCAGTTTTCATTAGACACTGAAAACTGCAGTCCTGGACGATTTTGAATGGTTGCAGACTCTCTGCAACCCATCAAACAATTTCTACTCTGCAATAACAATTCATCAATTCTATATATCTCAAAGTCAAGCTGTTAGCAATGTACTTTGCCTCTGTGTGAGTATGCTACTGGTGTGAGTAAGTAACATTTCCCTTTACTCCTCATTCAAACATGGCCATGATTGCCCCATTTTCAGTGTATTTCCAAATCCTATTGTATGCCATTTCAAGATCCCTGGCCTCACTAATTGCCTTCACAATGTCCTCCCCCTAGCATGATCACACATGCTTGCACATGTTCCCAGTCAATGCCTTGTCACTTTTATCAAGAAACTGCCAGATACTATGATGACACCCCTTGGCCAAGCATTTGAAAACATGGCAGTGACATTGGTCAACATATGTGATAACTGGACAAGGGGAAAAGAAGGCATAGATGGGTGAGATCCAGTCTTTATTCATATGATCTAATACCTGGCTGTAAGCCCAGCTGATGTTACTATATTATGCTTAGATACATACCAAGCTCCATCTCTGAGCTTTCATCTTCTGTTTCACCATCACCATCATGCATAGCCTTTTTCACCTTCAAGTGCTTGGCAAGTGCACTGGAATTCCTGGTAGAGACTCTGTCTCTATTCTCATCTTCGATATCATTGTTGGAAGAGATCTGCAAATGTTTTTTCAGTGCTATGGACTGATTTGTCAGTCCCTCTGCCTGACCACTACCTTCCTCTGAAGCAGTCTCAGACTCACTAACTGTTTTCTTTGTTTTCTTGTTTCCAGGACCTGTAGTAGATTTGGGATGATTCATAGTAGCAGCTTCATCAACCAGTGCTTGAGCCTTCTTAGTGGGGCAAGATATCCATTTTGAAAACAGTGTGGGTGGATGTAGTTATATGGATAATGGGGTGGGCAAAGTTTCAGTGCTTGGCAGTTGAGGGTGATTGCCTTGTCAATGTAACTTGTTCCACTTCCTGGCTTAAACTTGGCAGCAAGGGATTTTGCCTATGAATGAAACTGCTTAACTGGCATGCACATCATTACACTGCTCTCTATACCTACAAAAAGAGACACACACTTTCTAAAACCATGCATGCCTAATGAACTCAGTCCAATATGGCAGTTTGGGAAAATGCTGGAACACTGCAAGTGGAAGGACTGAAAAGGAAATGATACACTGGCATGAGCTCCTACTAACATACCTAAATAACACACTGGACTCTTTGTTAGGCAAACATACAGTTTGCCTGTTGAGAGGTTCAAGTCCACACCTGAGCAACAGAGTACTCATTTGCTCTGTTTGTGCTGTCTTCCTCACTGATTGCATTCAGTTGCATCACACCTATTACTATCATCAGATCACATCAGTTGGTGACACAAGAAAAGCAAATAACTGTTGCATGCACAAGAACACACTGAAGCAATGCTCTATAGAATCAACTGTAAGGCTTACAGGACATGAATGGTGCTGAAGACTCTACCTATAGAATCAACCAGCATGAAAGTGGGAAAGTGGTACTATAGGGAATGGAATCTACAGTGGCTCAAATAAGTGTCCCAATGTTGGGCCATTTTAGAAAGACTTGACATTTGCAAGAGAACAAAAATGTATTAGCTCTGACCCTTGCAGGGTCATCAATAGCCCTAATGTCTACCCTGACGATGAGCTCTTAATTATGTGATTTGGTTGCCATGGCACTGAGATATAACAATTTCAAAATGACATGTCATTGGGACACTTATTTGAGCAACATTTCTATTCAGTAATTTTAGTACTTTGTATGCCCTTCCTTTGCCTTTATCACTGCATCTAGTCTTTTAGGCATGCTTTATATCAATCATTGACATTCCTCAGGCTCTATTTTGCCCCATTCCATTTCAATCCTATCCCAAAGCTCCCAAACCCCTCTTGATGTTGTTGCATAGTTATTAAGCTTCTTTTAAGGATTTGCCAGAGATGTTCAATAGGATTAAGATCTGGAGATTGTGCTGGCCAATCAAGGACTTTAATCCCTTGAGATTCCAGCCACTCCTGGGCCCTTTTAGAGGTATGCTTGGGATCATGATCTTGTTGAAAGACAATGCTCTTTTCAGGAACCCCGGATTTTTCCATAACAGGAAGCAGATTATCCTCCAAAATGGAAACATACTGCTCAGCATTCATCCTCCCTTCTACCTCTGCAAGGATCCCCACTCCATTCTAGCCCATGTATCTCCAAACCATCAAGAAGCCTCCTCCAAATTTCACTGTTCCTTGTATTTCCTTGTCTTGTAAAGGTTTTCCTACTCTCTTCACACATAATTCCTTCCATCTGACCCAATCCTGTTGATCTTGCTTTCATCCGACCAAATTACCCTAGTCCAGTCCTCCACTGTCCAGTATTGGTGCTTTAGAGCAAAGTCCAGCCTATGTTTTCTATGTTTCACAGACATGAGTGGCTTTTTCTTCTTGATTACAGCCTTTAGAGATGCAGACTTTAGCACATTGTGAACAGTTTGAGGAGAGATAGGAGAGGAGAGGGTAGAATTGATGAGATAGGTTGCCTGGACAGCATTTTGAATCTTGCCAGAGATAATACTAGAGACAATTCTTTTTTTGTTAGTAGAAGAAAGCTTAGAAGAAGGGCCTAATTTGACGTTTTCCCTGCCTGGATGGATCTCTTTAAGAACCCTTGCCACAGTGGATTTCCTCAGACCAGTTTGGGAGGATATTTTCCTAGCAGAAAGGCCAGATTCAGAGAAAAAGAGAATATAAGCTCTAGTAGAGGCAAAAATAGGTTTTATGGTGAAGTAGGATTAGCTAGATGGTATCTCTGCTCTTTATGGTGCCCAGGGTTATGTAAGTTACATAATAAGACAAGGTTTAAACATCCATCAGAACATTATGTTATTTACTAAAAAATGACTAATAACATCATGCTCAAATAAGTGTCCCAAAGACATGTTATTTTGAAATTGTTATATCTCAGTGCCATGGCAACCAAATCACATGACTAAGGGCTCATCTTCAGGATGGGAGTTAGGGCTATTGATGGCCCTGCAAGGGTCAGAGCTAATACATTTTGGCTCTCTTGCAAATGTCAAGTCTTTCCAAAATGGCCCAACATTGGGACACTTATTTGAGCCACTGTATATAGTGAGTGAATTGTATAGATGACAGGCATAAGCAGTATCATAGGGGATGGAATAAGTGGTATCATAGAAGAAACGACATGTACACTATGAAGAGAGATAGAGCAACAGAATAAGAAAGGAAACAGTAAGTGTGCAACATTACCCCTGTCTTAAGGATGATGTCCTCATCATCAGGGGATGTCAGCAGGTCCAAGGGGTTTGATATAAAAGTCACGGAAAGTGAGGAAGTTGGGACTGTGGAACAAGGGAAAGATAGGAGGTGGAGAAACACCTCAACATACTAGGCAGCAACAAGGTGTGTCTTCAGTGATAGAGGCAATTTTGATGAAAGGACCATGGGGCATGAGAGGATGTTTCTGGTGGAACTCACCAATTGCTTGGCAAGCATGTTTCAACTCAGCAATGGGGATCCACTTGCGTTCTTCTCATGGGAAGCCCTTCCAGTGAATGAGATATTTCACTTGGTCCCATTACATGCAAAAGTTAATGATTTCTTCAATTTTGTATTTGGCAATTCTGTTGATGTCAATGGTGGGTGGTGGGGGCAGAGGTTTTTGCAGTGGATATGAGGTAGCATGGAAGGGAGAAAGGAGGCACTCATTGAAGACATTGTGGATAGCCTTCCATTTTGTTGCAGAGTGACTGTGACTGAGACAAAGACCAGACTAGAAAGGAATGACTCAGGCTTTTATTGGTAGAAGACTATACTAGCTAACTAACCTAGAAAAGAATGACTAAATAGCATTAGTGTAGTGTCAATAAGGAGGGAATGGAGTGTCTCACCTCAGGCTTCTATTGGTAGAAGACTGAGGTGCAACTGACAAAAGAGGGTATGCTAAAGTGGACTCAGGATTATGTAAGATGGTACCATTATAAATATGAAGTGGAACAGGCATATGTAACAACATTCTACCCATGAGGAAGGTCAAGGTGGTGAAAGAATGTGCCCACTTTCTTAGCAACCTTAGCAACCTTGAAGGAACCAAATTGCTTATTCCCCAGCTTCATTAATAGGCAGTCTGTTCACACATTTAGTGCCTCTAGCCACACCAAATCCCCTTTTTTGTACTCTCTCTGATTGCATGTCTTTTAATCATACCATCTCTTCATATCCTTCTTTGCCTTTTGCATAGACCTAGTGGCTTCCCAGCACATCTTATCCATTTGTTGAGCAAAGTCTTGTGTAGACTCCACTCATACACTTCCATGTTGGATCAGGCTAATGAATGAATTCTGCCCATAGATCAGCATAAATGGAGTGATACCATGGCTTCAGTTGCAGTTGTTGTTGTGTGTGAATTCCGCTAATGCGAGCCATTCGGGCCAGTCATTCAGTTGATGGTTGGTGAATATGTGGAGGTATTGTTTGATCTTGCAATTCATCCATTTGGTCTGTCTATCAGTCTGCAAGTGGAAAGCCATACTTGGATTACCTTTAATCACAAGGAGTTTATATAGGTCATGCATAAATAAGGAGATGAAATTAGACCCACAGTCACTAATAACCTTATCTGAAGTTCCATAAAATTTGAAAATATTATCTTAAAACAGGCAGACAATTTCTTGTAATATCACCACCATAGTAATAGTAGATATAACCTTAATCATTTTGCAAAATAGATCAATCACAATAAATATTACATTACTTTCCTAAGTCTCAAGTAATAATCTAATAAAATCCACCAAAATAACTTGCCAAGGTCTCTCTGGTACAGGATGGGGAGAGAGCAGTGTTTGAAGCAGTTGGGTTCAGGACTTCATTCATTGTCAGGTCTCACATCCCCAAACGTGTTACACTTGATCCCAAAGGGTCAAGCATGGACTTGGCCAAGGACTGAGGACAAGAGAAACTGTTAGCAAATGGCTACAGTGAGATGTGAACAAGGGATGTAGCTTGCACCAGGCAGGGTCAAGGGTTTACCCAAGAGGGTCAAGAATTTGTCCAACAAACAGTTGGCAGGTTGACAAGGGATCTGCCCAACAAACAGTTGGCAGAGAACAAGGACAAGGGTCTGAGCTGAGCACTCACTCAAGTGTAGAGTGAAGACATGAGGAGATGAAACTAAGTGTATTGCTGAGTAAGTCTAAGCTAAGGACAGCTGTACTTATAAGGTGGGTTTATATACCTATTGTGAGGCAAATATAACAAGACAAGGGAAAGTGGGAAGTACACAATGCTAAGGAATCAGATGAGTAACATAGTGAATAGCAAAAGAAGAGCGATGAGTAAAAGTGGAGCACAAATCTGATATGAGAGAATCAGATGAGGAGACTAAGTCCATATGACTAAGTAGTGTTAAGTGCAAAAGATAAGACATAGGGGTAAATGGATCAGACAAAGAGAGAAAAATGTAGGTGAATCATAACAGAATGTAGTTGTGGGTGTCTTTGTGGATCATAGGCCACCAATACCATTGGTAAATAAGGTGCCAAGTGTGATCTTGTCCTGGGTGCCCAGCCATAGGAGTGTCATGATATTCCTATATAACTTGTTCATTGAGTCCATTTTGAGGTGGGATGTAGAGACAGTCTTTGAACATTGTGAGACTGTCTTTTTCCAACCAATCTCCTCCATGCTTTAACCTCTCAATTGCTTTACTTTCCTGATTGGTCTGTAATTTGCAAATCATTGCATTGATTGAGCCTTCTGGTTCAAGGGATGTTGGGGGTTGACTTCCTTGGGCTTGGTCAGGGTATTCTGCTCATCCTCATTGTCCTCATTTTCATCCCATTTACACACTTCTTTGATTTCAACATTACAGATTTGTCATCTTATAAAGAGATAATCTGCAAGTAGTGTAGTTTGAAAAAGGTGTTCTTTCAGGACAACTTGGGATTTGTTGTCATCCACCCCCATCTCAAAATCTGGCCTCCAGAACAGAGGGTTGGCATGGTTCATTGCACCAGATTTATGAATAAGCATAAAGTGGTAGTTGGCAAGTTCATTTATCCATTGGGCCTGGCAATGGTTGAGGTCCTGTGGATAGTAGAAGTACATTATGTTTTGATGATCTGACTTGATGGTGAATGGGACATGAGCATCCATAAGGTAGTGCCACCACTTGCAGAGGCATTCAATGATGGTGAGTAGCTCCTGATCATATATTTCATAGTTACATTCAGCCACCATGCAGGAGCAGGAATAGAAAGTGATAGGGCACCATTTACTCACCTGGTTCTGAGATAAGATTCCCCCTATGCCTATGCCCAATGCATCAGCTTCCACTTTAAATTTTTTCATTATCATGTGGGATGGTGAGAATGGGGGTAGATGAGATGATCCCCTTAAGTTGCTCAAATGCCTGCTGGCATTTGGGTGTCCACATCCATTCTACCTTCTCACTCATCAGGATATATATATAGTACCTTTGCTTTTGCACTAAAGCCTTTCACAAAACATTGGTAAAAGTTGAGGAAACCCAGAAAGGAATGTAATTCAGTGTGGTTCATTGGTGTCAGCCAATCAGAGATTGCCTTAACTTTCACTGGATCCATTTTGACTTCTCCATAGCTGATGATGAGGCCAAGGTACTCTATTTCCTCCTGCTCAAATTCACACTTCAATGGGTTCAAGAATAGGTTATTGGTGCATAGGATGATTAGCACTTCCTTAGTGATACAATAATGTTCTTCCAGGGTCTCAGTGTAGATTAGGATGTCATCAATATTAGTGCTGTGCCAGCCTGGCTCAGCCTGAAAGCCCTGGCTTGGGCCCAGCTTGGGGGGGCTTAGACCTGCAGAAGTTCCAGGCTGGGCCCTGAGCCCTCAGAAGCCCTAAATGGGGGCCCAGTCTGGCCTAGAAGCCAGGGCTTGGGCCCAAGCCAGGGCTTTCTTCTACATATGGTAAGTTACAACTCACTTAAACAATTGGTCACTCACCATGCTCATGCCTCTCACTGCACTACCAACTTAGGGCACCCACTACCACCACAACAACAACAAAGGCACTGTGACAGTGCAATTATTATGTTTCTTCATTATCTTAACTCATTTCCCTCTTTGTCAGCAGACCTTACTCTCCTCATCTGATTCTCTCATATCAGACTTGTAGCTCCACTCTTACTCATTGATTTTTTTATGCCATTCGTTGTCTTACCAACTTGCTTACTGATCTATGTTGTTTCTTGTCTTCTCTCATTGTCTCCCTATTTGTACTGATATACTATATAAACCTGCCTCATAGGTAGCTTACTCCTTAGACCCACTTGGCAATCTACCCTATTTCCTCTCCTCTGTGTGTCTTTGCTCAACACTCGACTGAGCACTCAGCTCATACCCTTGACCCTCTGCTAGCAGTTGCTAGACAGAACCTTTGACTTTGAACCATTGTCAGCTGGTTGCTGGATGAACCCTTGACCCTGTAAACTGCAGGCCACATCCCTCTCTCTTGTCAAATGGTAGCCATTAGCTGACCATCTTTCTTGTTTTTGATCCTTAGCTGAGTTCATACTTGACCTTTCAAGATCAAGCATAATAGCAATCACCTTATTGGCAACAGCAATATGGGTGAGGGCACACAATGGTGAACCCACCACTAATACAATGATGATGGGGGCACCACAGTGGTACATCTGCCACACCAGTGACATGGGCAAGGGCATGCAATGGCAAACTCACCACAACACAATGATAATGGGGGCACTGCAGCAGTGCATCTGCCACACCAGTGACATGGGTGAGGGCATGCAATGGTGAACCCACCACCAACACAATGATGACAGGGGCACTGCAGCAGTGCATCTGCCACACTGGCAATGATGATAATGGTGAAGGCACACAACAATGCACCTATAACAAAGACACCATGGATGGTGCATCCACCACACTGGCAACAATGACATGGGCAAGGGCACTGTGACAGTGCATCCACCACACTGGTAACAATGACATGGGTGAGAGCACAGCAGTGCACTCACCACCATGATGACAACACAGGCAAAGGCACCACAACAGTGTGTCCACCACACTGGCAATGACAATGTGGGCAAGGGTATGCAATGACACACCCACCACCACAACAACAGTGATATGGGCAAGAGCACACTGGGGGCAGGGCACCATGACAGTGCATCCACCACATTGGCAACAACAATGTGGGCAAGGGTATGCAATGGCACACCCACTATCACAACAACAATGACATGGGTGAGGGCACTGCCACAGTGTGTCTGCCACACCAGTGATGACGACATGGGTGAGAGCACAGCAGGAGCAGGGCACCATGACAGTGCATCCACCACACTGGCAACAATGATGTTGGTGAGGGCACTGTGACAGTGCATCCACCACACCAGCAATGATGATGTGGGTGAGAGGTATGCAACAGTGCACCCACTACCACCACCACAATGATGTGGGTGATGGCATCACAATGGTGTGTTCATCACACTAGTAATGGTAATGTGGGCAAGGGTATGTAACAGTGCACTTACCACCACAATGACAATCCACTGGCCTACCCACAACCACCACCATGGCTTCTGGGGGCTTGGGGGCTTGGCCTGGCCCAGCCCAGGCTTCACAAAACCCCAGGCTGGGCCCTATTGATGGCTCAGCTTGGCCTGGCCTATGAGGGCTCAGCTTAGCTTGCTTGCAGCTTTCAGGCTGGGCAGCACAGCACTAATCAATATAGATGACCACCTTTCCCCAATTGACAAGGTCCTTGAAGATTGTGTTCATTATTGTTTGAAATGTTGCTGGGGAGTTGGTGAGGCCAAAGAACATTACCAAGGGTTCAAAGGGACCCTGGTTGGTGTGGAATGCCACCTTCCACTCATCTCCCTCTTTGATACATACATTGTTGTATCCCCAGCATACATCCAATTTCATGAAATACTTTGTGAATTGGAGTTTGTCAACAAGTTCTTGGATGAGGGGCAGCAGGTACCAGTTCTTAATCATGATGTTGTTGAGTTTTCAATAATCCTGCACTGGCCACAAGTGCCCATCCTTCTTTTTGATGAAGAAAAAGGCTGAGGCAAAGGGCAATTTGGATGGCCTGATACATTGGGACTAGGTTTTCTTTGAGGAACACATCAAGTTCCTTCTGCTTATTTGGTGAGAGGCTGTAGACCTTGCAATCAACAATATGATTCCCAGAAAGCAGTTCAATGGCATGGTTCCAAGGTTTCCATGGTGGTAATTCATCAAAACTCTCTTTGGCAAAGACATCTCTGAACCTGTGGTAATGAGTGAGTACTATTTCCTCAAAGATTTTCTTTGCCCCCTTAATAGCCAGGCTGGCCACAAGATCAGTTGCAACTATGTAGTACAAGGAAGTAAACAAGATAGAACAGGTATAACAAGAGGTAAACATAGATCACTAAGCCTGTGAGTCAGCAGATGAATGGCATAAAGGACTGGATGACAAAGTGTAGAGCTATGAGTCCGATATGAGAAAATTGGATGAGGAGACTAATGTTCATTGACAAATGAGAAATGAAACGAGAGGCAAAACGAGAAATGGAAAAACATAACAAAATCAATCAGGAATAAGGGATTTTTTCCATTGAAAATATATATATTGGGCAATAGCTGCATGGATATCTTTCTTCTGTTTTCCAGATGGCTTGTCACTAGAAGGTGAAATGGCACTGGTGGGATGGTTACAGTCATAGTATAGGACATGGTGATTCACAGAATGTGCTACAAGCCAGCTGACAAGTTCCTGAACATAATGTTCATCCCATTGTTGGAATATACAAGCATGCACACAGCTGCAGTCAGACCCAATACATTTATTGGACACACTATCATTTACACCAGTAATCCCTTTGTGACAGCATTGTAGGATAGTTCTCCTTTCTTTTCTTTTGTCTTCCTTTGTTTCCTCTCACCTTTATGCCACTTCCTTTGTATGATAGGTGGCATGATCAGTATACTTAGCCTGCTTCACAGCTAGACACCTCAGTTCATTTGTTCCACACAACATCAGTAAACCAGCACTTTTCCATAGTTAAGATTCCAGACTTTCTAGCATGGTCCAGGCTGTGATAGACTGAACAGTGCTGGGAAATACTGGAGGATGCTGGGGAATTCCAGGGAAATATAAAGGAGTATGGGAAATGTTATGCTTGATCCTGAAGGGTCAAATATAGACTTAGCTAAGAACAGAGGACAAGGGATGCTATTAGCAAGAAGCTATAGCATAACAAAGGACAAGGAACATAGCCTGCATGTAGCAGGGTCAAGGGTTCACTCAACGACTTGCTGGTGAAATCTTGGGTTGAGGATTCTGCCTAGTGACTGGCTAGCAGAGAGACAAGGTAATGAGCTGAGTGCTCACTCAGGTGTAGAGCAGAGACACACAATGAGGGGAAGCAAAGTAGATTGCCAAGTAGGTCTAAGCTAAGGGACAAGTAGACCTACAAGCAGGTTTATATAGTACATTGAGAAACAACAAGGTAAAACAAGAACAACAAAGGGAAAACATGGATTGGTAAGCACATGAGTAAGTCAACGAATAGCAGAAGAAACTCAGTGACTAAGAGTGGAACTATGAGCCTGATACAAGAGAATCAGATGAGGAGAGTAATATTCAATAACAAACGATAGAAACGGAGTGGAGATAAAGAAAAACATAACAGGAAATAAGCTGGAGGATGCTGGGAGATTCTGGGAAATGCCTTGAGATGCTAGAGAAATATAGGGAATACTGAGACTCTGGGAGATGCTGGAAGAGTATGAAGAGTAGTAGGAGTGTGTTGTCAGTCCTGATCCTAGTGAAGCAAGGTGATAAAATGTACCAAAAAGTGTACCAAAAAGCGGACTAATAGTGTACCAAAAAGTGTACAAAAAGTGTAGTAACAAAAGCGCGCAAAAGTGTAGCAAAAGTGTAGTCAAACAAACTTGAATTCTGGACTTGTAAGATTTTGTTGTGAATGGGTCATGTGAGTGTGGGAAAAGTGACCGCATTTTTAAGCCTCCATTTCTCAAACTCAGTTCAAATGTCTCTTGACCTTCTTCCATCACCATTCACTTATAACATTGATATATCATCATATGTAAGCTATTGCTACTATATTTTTATATCCTGGCTAATCCTTTATTCTTTTGATCATACACAGATATATTAATGGTGAGTCACCATTGTTGGTACCTTAATTCTTGCTAACAATTAGATTACTATAGGACATTGTTAGTTATTGTATTTTACTTATTTATGCTTATATAATTGAATGAAATATAATTGATTTTGATTTATAATATGCTTGTATGATATGATTATATTTTACTAGATTGAGATAGTCTGGGACAGCTGGAGGTAACTGGAACAGTCTAGCACAGCTGGGGGTAACTGGGACAGTCTGGACAGAGCTAGCCAGTTGGATACCTTGTTGGGAAAGCTGGGAGAGCTGTCAAGCTGTCCAGGTCTGTCCCAGCCTGGCCAGTGCTGGCCAGTTGAGGGCTGGTTTACTGATGAATGACTGAAATGAGTATTACTTACAATATGATTACATTCACTGTACTTATGATCTACCTAGCATATCTACTTGCAGGTAATCTATAAGTCCATTTGTCCCACATAATGACGAAGCATATCTACTCACAGCCATCCTGTTCCCACACCACTCCTCTTAACCTTATACCTATACAATATTGGGGGCCCTAGTAGTCAATCCCTTGGAAGATGGTTGCAGCACTGGGTCTTGAAAAGCCTGACTCAGCAGACTTATGTTCACTGCTCTTCCTTTACCTTTTCTACTTCCTCATGCACCACCAGTCCTACCCCTTGTCAGAATCATGGCCTGGATAGTTTCCTGGGACTTCATCAGTCTTGCTGTCTCTCATGAAGGCCTCATAATGGGACCCCAAGGTATGGTGTATAAACAGGCTAAATGGCAAAGGGCAGGCATAATTTTCTAACTCCAAACAGATCATCTGCCACCATTAGTGGCAAATCAGCATCCAATCAGAGACAGTCAGGTGCCACCATGAATACCACTAATGTTCTCAACGACATTTTGATTCAGTAAAGCTGACCTCAGGCCTCAGGCCTAATTAATTGAGCCATTCATGAAACATGCTATGCACCATCTAGGAGATCTTCTGTGCATTCTTGCAGTCTTGTTGTCCAACTAATTGGAGAACTTGATGTGCTGGTCTAGCTGCCTAATTAGCCCTGTCCAACTCCAACCATTAGGGATGAGCATGGGTTAACCTGAGCATGAAATCTGGCACACCATACCTGTACCTGCAGCTACTGCAACTCTCACAGATTAGGGTATGGTGCAACCCATGCAGACCCACAGTGTGGAAAATACCCATGGGCTATCAACATATGATACAGCCAATCATTGACATTGGTGTGTAGAATGAGCAGTTTTACTATTATGCTGCTACATTACCAGATTTGTCTGTTTCCACTAACTTTCTCTTCCTTAACTGCTTGACTATTACTGTAGTTTTTGGCTAGCTTGGCAGTGTGGGAATTTTTAGTAAAAATTTGACATCCATCTTCCTTCCCCTATAGTATGCCAATGCCTCACTGGAATTCCATGGAAAGTATACCATCCTGCTCGGAACACTCCAGAGAACAAGGCCCAAGTCAACCAGGAACCAAATAGCAACATTTTGGGATTTTAATTTTTGGGAATCAGGGGATACTTTGATACAGATCTATTGTGCTTGTACATGGGATCTAGCCACTGAAAAAGGTGTGAAAGACATGCCTCAAGGTAAACAAACCTGTTCCGAGATTCAATAGGCAATTATATGGCTGTCATGCATGCTGGATCAGGAACAGGTTTCTGCAGGTCTCAACATCTCAACTCGCATCATGCAATGTGTCCTAGCTCACTTTCACAAGTATGGTATGGTCCCCAATGAAGACAACTGATCAGCCAAGCATGATCAATCCAGTAATCAACATCTTTGAGATATTAATGTCAAGGTAAGTCATATAGAAATCATTCAACAACCTCATACTGAGTGATATTCCAATTGTTGCAGTTTCTTCTTGGTACCATCCAGAAGGCTCCAGATATGTACTTGGATGAACTTCAAGAAATGTTAACTGTATCAGCCAGCATTCAGATCTTGTGTTCCACCATCTGGAGAATGCTCCATAACAAGGGATTTACAATGAAAAAGGTAAGTAATTTTCTACTTATTGTCTCTACTGATTCTCACTGTTCTAGATCACACGAGTTGCAGCAGAACACTCTGCAGAAAAGCAACTTGAATACCATGCACAAATTGGTCTGTACTAGCCTGAACAGCTAGTGTTTGTTGATGAAAGCTCTGTGGATCATTGCACAACTTATCATGGCTGTGCTTGGTCAATTCAGGGCATGAAAGCACAGTGGAAGGCATTTTTTGTGTGTGGTCAACAGTAAGCAGTGCATACCCAAGTCATAGATGTTACTGATAACATGTAGTTTCTCCATTCTGCCCACCATTTCATTAAATGACAGTGTTTTACATTGTGATATAGTTAAAGGCTTGTTCCACATTAATACATTTCAGCAATTTATTGAGTGCTTGCTCAACAACATGGAACCATTCCCTGGCCCAAACTTCATCATTGTGATGTTACGCTTGATCCCGAAAGGTCAAGCATGGACTTGGCTTTAAGGGTCGAGGACAAGAGGAACTGTCAGCAAGCAGCTACAGTGAAATGAGGACAAGAGACGTAGCCTGCAACTAGCAGGGTCAAGGGTTCGTCCGGCAACTAGCCAACGATAGTTCAAGGTCAAGGATCTTGCCTAGCGACTTGCTAGCAAGGAGACGAGGGTAAGAGCGGAGCGCTCAGTCAGGTGTTGAGCAAAGACACGTAGAGGGGAGAACAATGTAGATTGCCGAGTAGATCTAAGCTAGGGAACAAGTAGACCTACAAGGGGTTTATATAGTACATGGAGTAATCAAGGTGAGACAAGGACAATGGAGAGTAAACAAGACAGGGTGAGTCAGAGGACGAATGGCGAAAGGGGAGCGATGAGTAACAAGGTACAAATGAGTCAGAGGACGAATGGCGAAAGAGGAGTGATGAGTAAGAAGAGACATGAGGCCGATAAGAGGATCAGACGAAGGGATCTAAAGTTCTGAGACTAAGCAAGGATAACAAAGAAGAGTGAAGATGCAAAGGAACACAAAGAAACTTCTAAGACGGTGTGACTGGGTCATGGGGAATACCTGTGGCAGTGTAGGCGTAGTCTGTCGACAGATTGTGCTAGGTGGAGGTAAATGCCGGGCAGGCATAGACGGTTGTCGGGCAGGTATAGACAGATGCCAGGCAGGCATAGATGGATGCCGGGTAGGCATAGACGGATGCCGGGTAGGCATAGACGGATGCCGGGTAGGCATAGACGGATGCCGGGTAGGCATAGACGGATGCCGGGTAGGCATAGACGGATGCTGGGTAGGCATAGACAGATGCCGGGCAGGCATAGACGAATGTTGGGTAGGCACAGACGGATGTTCGGTGGTCATATACTGGTGGGGTGGGAGTAGTGGTTCCAGTTGACAAGCCAGAGAGGACTAGGGAGAGGCGTGATTGGTGACGATCGGGCATAGTAGGGCATACTAGCCAGGAAAAAGAATAGGGGTCCCGTACGTCTATGATCAAATTGTAACATGTGATGGATAACTGCCAAATTCACAAGCACCTGGATATTCAAAGTGCAATTCAGGCCAGGTAAGTGATTTCATGATGTTATATATGTGGATACATGCTAATGTTATGCAGAGGTGTGTGCTGCAAGTTTTTACCTCCTTATTCCCCTGACCTGAACTCAATCAAGCTGGCATTCTCTATGATGAAGTATCATTTACATAGAAATGGTGAATATGTCTGATTAGCGATGACAGAAATGTCAGACAAGAACATTTATATTGCTCTCATGAAAGCACTCTATACTATCTCACCCACAGACATTTTGGGTTGGTACACACACTGTGGCTACATATAGTATCTTTTGTATGTTGTTTCATATCATGCTGTATGCAATTCTATGATTGTATTGCCCACTGATCACTCTGTGATGTCTCCCACAATTCTGAGTCAGTTCAGACTTGTGGCATACCATTGGCAGGTGAGAATCATGGTACTTGAGCACTATTCTAACCTATGTATGTGTCCTAGGTGGGGAAGTGTGCATCAAACTCAAGTTGATTGATCAAGGCCAAGCATCCCCACAGCTCAAGTAAAACTTTTCAAGATCTACATATTGCTGTTGCGTACATGGCATATGCCCACAACCTATCCTCAAAATCAATCTGAAGGTTTGCTGTCCTATGCAAAACAGATGGTTCTATTATTCTTTTCATGGTAGTGATAACTGATCACTTCACAGTGACTTCAGTAGTGCATGACTCCATCAACCTCAAGGCAACCAAGTGGCCATGCATAAATCAGACAGCAGATTCTTGTGATATGCTTCCTCACCCCCAGACCACAATCTGTTCACCATCACAGCCCCAAAGCAGAGAGTTGTCAGCAGCAGCAATGCTCTTGCTGGCCATGAACAAGTTGCTCAGGTTGGTGCAGGTAAAATTTATTCTATCTACTATATGTTGCTTGTTACTCAGCCATTTTAGGCAAGAAAAAATGGGCTGGGGCCTGTACACGGTGTCATACACACAAAGTAAATTGTGAGGTATTCCCTAGGGCTAATGTTTGCTCCAGATGTGAACAGAGCAGTGCTGCTAATATCTGTGAGCTCAGAGAGAGTATCACTCACTCTACAAATCTCATCACATTGCCAAGCAAGTCCTTAGTTGTGAAGGGCAAGTGATGTGTCTATGGTGCATTTACTTCATAACCCACTTCTCCCTCTCCATCTCCTCCATCTCCTCCTTCTCTGTCTCAACCTCCTCTGTCTTGGCCTTCTCTGTCTCAACCTCCTCTGTCTTGGCCTTCTCTGTCTTGGCCTCCTCTGCCTCAGCTGCCATCTCAACCTGCATTTCAACCCCCTCTATCTTGGTTCAATGTCTCTCAGGCTACCTCTCATGCTGTACTTCAGCCCTCAGATGATGGATACACAGGTTTGATTGCTGATTTCAATGACATCTGTGCTCAACTTACTTCTTTCAAAGACAATGACAACAGCATTGATATTCCTGCATTTCCAGTCATGGCACTTGAAATTGCAGATCAGTTCATTGGTATGATGACCATTGAAGAGTTAAGTGACCAAGACTACAGTATAGATGTCAATGAAGATAAAAGCAAGATGGCTAGTAGTGAGAACTTCAATCTTGATGATATACAGGGCACATCAGACAATGTGGAATCTGATATAGTGCTCAACAACCTTCTAGAGCAATGTTGCCCTTCTAGATATCTGGCGCCTCTGAAACATTCAAAACCAAAGCAGCCAATCTATCAGAAGACTGCTGCTACTTTAGATAGTTTTAATGATGATTATGATGACAGTAAGCAAACATCACATCATTCCATTGAAAAGTCACTCATATTATTATTTTTAGTTGTGGAACCCTTTATGATTCGATGCTCTGCCCCTTAGCCTGGTGGGACTGAGACTCCCTTCAATATATGATTCATGATCTCATTCAAACAATTGTGGGAACTCATCACCCTGAAAATGGAACAGCACCCTGAGGTTCTGTGTCTCCTCTATCATCTGGATAGTGACAAGGTGAAGCAAGCCTCAACTTCAATCAGTAATAACAAGGAGTTTAATATATTCATTGGGCTCTTATTATACCTGGACATTTACCTAGCAGATGTAAATCAACTCGCACACCCAAGAATCTGCTTGTACAATTCAATGATGCTTCTAATGTTGGCAACAATGGCACCTCCCAATCTAGCAAAAGTGTAAGGATACATCTCTATTTTTATTCTCACTCAACCTTTTTTTTGTGTGTGCTTTTTTAGGGTGCAAAGGGCTTGAGCATGACTTCTGGTGCTACCAAGCAAAAGACCATATCCAATGCTGCTAAGCCAGAGTTAGATGGAGCCGGCCATCAACTCAAGCTGATCAAGAAACTCCAAGAGCAATGAAGATGCAATATCCACTCAAAAGGAACCAAGAAGTGGTGGTTTAGTCCCAGCAGCAGCACCATCTGTGAAACACTAACAATCAGCAACCTGTCTTTCTGGGCCATTCAAATCATGCATATTCATTCACTCTGATTCAATCTCACTTTACTGATCACATACTAGATGGATGGTTGAGCAACCATTGATGAAAAACCAGTCAGTCTTGTCCTTGACAGAGCACCACACACATATTCTGCTGGGTCTACTCAGCAAAACAACATGCCCATGGGACAGCCCAGCTTTCCTATGGGATATGGCAGATACCCAGGCTATGCACCCCTGATTTTCATCTTGCCACTGCAGTGGGGTCCACAAGGTGGCACAAACTCATTGCTGTCATCTGTGCAACCACCTCAAAATACTGGTGTGTCAGGGTTTGCAAAGCCACTAGCTCAATCAGGGCTTAGTGTGCCAGCGCTCCCAGCCCCTGAATGTACAGAGTGGCTCATATATCTTGACACTCATAGCAGGTGAAACTAAGATGGAGTTGTGTATGCAGACTTCAGACCAGTTCTGAAGCAAAAGGGCCTTTATTGCTTGCATCACCTCAACCATAAATATATTCAGTTTTCAGATCTACAGGATTGGCTACATATTGATGTTGGTACAGCAATCAATATCTTCAAGTATGCTGAGGAAGATCTTGCTGCAGTGAAGGAGGGGACATTGGACCTTCATCACTTCAATTTAGATGACAATAACTAGATCACATGAGTAATTTACTTCTTCCATCCATTCCCACTCATAGTAGCAATTATCAGATGAATTACATGGTGGCAATCTCCTGGATGTTTATCAAGGAAGTTGGACACATCATGGATAAAACCAGTAATACAATCAGGCAACTGTGCTTGGTCTACATGACTCAACAAAAAGAAGTATGCAACTATATCCACTTCCAAAGAAAAAGAAACATAAACTAAGGCCTTACCGATGGCCAGATCCCATGTACGAGCACGATAGATGTATACCAAAGTATCCCCTGATCCCCAAAAATCAAAATCCTGAAATGTTACTATTTGGTCTCCGGTCGACTTGGGCCTTGTTCTCTGGAGTGTTCCGAGTAGGATGGTATACTTTCCATGGAATTCCAGTGAGGCATTGGCATGCTATGGGGAAAGGAAGATAGATGTCGAATTTTTACTAAAAATTCCCACACCGCCAAGCTAGCTGAAAACTACAGTAAAGCTAGATCATTGGGGACAACCAAATCTGTCCTAAGCCACAACCCAAGGCAGGGAAAGGCTTGAGTTGACGATGGAGACAATCGGTTTTGAGTATCCTTAGTGGGCAGAATGGTTGTCTCAGCATTGCTGGCACCCATGTTCAGATCTCCTGGTGTTTTCATGAGATCAACAACGTTGGGAGCCTTTAACCTCTTTGCCTTTTTTGCCTGGGGAAGAACAAGTTCGACGCTTTTGTGAATGGCAGCCTTGACAGTACTGGTCATGGCAGAGGAAGAGACATCAGAGTGAACAGAAGATGTTGAACTTGATTTAACGGATTCTGCATCACTGGTGGCAGGTCGCTGGTGGCCATGGCCCCCAACTTCGCAGGGTGACAGAGGGAGAGGTTCAAACAGTCGGTGGGTCACACACTGCTCCAACTTATACTTGTGCCAGGTAGCCAGCCCAGGCTCTGTTCCTGCCCACAATGCAGATCTGCATGAGAATTGGAGATCAGATTGACCAAAATTATGGATCAAGAGGCTTATATGTCAGAGTGTACAACTGTACACGCAGCCATGTGTCAGACTCACCTATCATTCGCCATTCTAGATACAATATGTTTCCTCTTTGTTTCTCTTTGTCCCTTTTGTCATTTCCTTTGATTCTTTATGATCGTCTTTATTTCTTTGTCCTTTTGAGTGGCACACCATGTATATGTAGCTTTCTATCACTACTGATCACCTCAGTCCATTTGCCCTGCAATGACTGAGGTGAGTACCCTTTTCTATGCTACCATACGAATACCATACTTACAGTATGTGTAGCACTATCTTCACTAGGTAATATATGTTATTCCATTTGCCCCATAACGACTGAGCGCTATCTTCGCTAGCTGTCCCATTCCCACACTGCTCCTTGTAACCTTATAGATTATGAGCCCCATGCTCCTTGCATAAACAAACAAATAGAATCAGTATCTCACAATATGTCAACCACAATCCCACTTACCACCGACACCCTTTCAAACAACATCCCAAAACTTGATATCAAAGGGACGAATTGGGTGATTTTCACATTCTGTTTTCAGGTTGCTGTCAAGGCAAAGGAAATGTGGGGCCACTTTGATGGCACAGCCACAATGCCAATGAGCCAGAGCCCTCTGATGGATGATGAAAAAGTGGCAGTCAATAAGTGGAAAAAGAATGAAGGGATTTCTAAACATTTGCTTACCCAGTGAATTCCCGATTCCACTGCACTGAAAGTGCGCAAGCTGGCAACTGTTGAAGCCATGTGGAAGGATATAACCTGTGAATATACTGAGAAAGGTGCTTATGCACAGACAGAACTCTGTGTGCAATTCCTTGAGTCGAAGATGCTGAAGGGAGGCAATGTTTGCCAGTTCCTTGACAATCTTAGGACCAAGTGTGAAGAACTTGCGTCAGTAGGAGTTGATGTCAATGAAAAGGACTACCGATCAATGATCATTCGCTCACTCCCCAACTCCCTTGCAAATTTCGCATCAACATAGCTCGCTGCAGCACAGCTTTATGCAACCTCCAAGACAATTGCTCCTGATACACTGATTTCTCTCATCAGTGAGGAAGTGGATCGATACAAAGTGAAGGGTACTGCCCATGCTGATACCAAGAACCGTGATGAAGCAATGATTGTCACTGCTCCCTCTCACACCCGAGGCCGAGGACGAGGCCACACTCACTGTGGAAACTGGCCCAAGCAGCTGTGTTGGATCTGTGGCTTCAACCAGCACTTGGCCACAAAATGCAATAAGGCACCTACTGGTGATAAGAAAGATGTGGTGCATCAGGTGGGAAATGCACATGTGGTCACAATGGATGATGATGATGACAGAGTTTTTGGCATCATTAGCAATGAGGTGTCCCTGCCAGATTTGGAAACCATCAGCGACTCGGATGACTCTCTGCCGGATCTCAGTACTGTCACTTCCAGCAGTGACGGTGACATATCTGTGAAGGATGCTTGCCCTGACAGCAACAACCATAGTGACTGGTTTTCAGATGCTGGTGATAACAGCCCATGGGGCTGTGGGTGGAGCGAGAAGGACACAGCATCAGACAGTAATGCAGATGAGGATTCTACCAATATTGCCGCACCTGTCATAGGAAGCAGCCCAGGGACTGACACTCATTTGCCTAAGTGTGCCAAGCTTTACGATTCTGGAACTACTTGACATCTAACCCCCAACCATGCCCATATGACCAATGTGCAGTCCATCCCACTGAAGTCGTTCACTGCCGCAAACCAACAGAAGTTCACTACCACTGGTGTCGGCAATCTAGTTATTGATGTTCCAAATGGAGTTACCACCTCTCAATTGCACCTGACAGAAGTCCTGTACTCACCTGAGGTTGGGTACATGCTTGTGTCTATTGGTTGGCTTGATGAAATGGGTCTCTCTATGACCTTCACACAAGGATTCTACATGATCCATGGTGCTGATGGGGAAACTATTGGGTGCATCCCATGCTCTGCAAAAGGCTTGTACCAGGTGGTACATGAAGGTGATCATGCTGCCGCTACAGAGCACATCACAGTAATGGAGCTGCATTGACATTTGGGTCATATCACTCCCTCAGTTGCTCACAAGCTTGCAGAGCAGGGTCTTGTTAGCGGATTGCATTTTGATCTAGACTGAGATGAAGACACCTTCTGTGAATCCTGTGTTTATGGAAAAGTGACTCACAAGCCAATTGCCAAGGTGTGCGAAGGACCACATGCAGCTGCCACTAGCAATGTTGTCTTCATGGATGTTTGGGAACCGGCCCCTGTTACCACTATCGGTGGCCATCGGTACTATGTCACCTTCACTGATGATCATAGCCACTTGACGCACCTGTACCTCCTTCGCCAGAAGAGCAAGACTTTCACTGCATATCATAGTTTTGAAGCCTGGCTTGATCGTCAGTTAGCTGCCAAGGTGAAACTCCTTTATTCAGATCATGGAGGGGAATATTTGGGAAGGGAATTTGTCCTTTACCTTGAGCAACAGGGTACTCAGCAATGGCTCACTGCCTGTGACACTTCACAACACAATGGTGTTGCTGAGCAGCTCAACTGCACCCTTTTGGAGCGGGTGTGCATGCTGTTACATACAAGTGCACTGCCTAAATTCCTGTGGGGAGAGGCAGCCCATCATGTCATTTGGCTGAAGAATCATACCCCTACCAAGGTCCTTGGGGGCAGGTTACCCTATAAAATTGCTTTTGGTCGTGCTCCTGATTTGCATGGTTTGCACAGCTGGGGTTCCCCTGTGCACATTCATACTGGGGGTGTGTCATATCCTGCGCAACTCCTAACTCTGGATCCAACTCTGGCCCTGTTTCCCTCAAACTCCGGTGTGTTCCTGATGAGCGCATACCCTAGACTCTCCAGACTCTGTAGCTAGTAATCCCGCCTTACTGTACTTACGTTCCATTCTTCGCTTATCCTTGTACACCACCTGTTTCCTCCATAGCCCCCTCTGACCCTATCATTGTACTACTCCATCTCCAGCTCCAAGTTCTCAGTTCCCATACTGGTGCTCCCCCTCCGTATATAAGACTCCGTACTTTGTTGTAGATACCTCAGTTCGAATATCAACTAAGACACCCCCGTCTTCTCTGACCCTCTGCTTGAGCCTTGATGGCTCTCCTCTGACCCCTCCACTGACCTCTGTTGCTTGCAATGAGGTCCCCTTTAATCCTTCACCTGACCCTCTGTAAGTTCAGGGCAACTGGACTTGTGACAGAGGTGCACCACATACGGTGAAGCCGAAGCCCTGTCTGAACTCCAGAGTTCCAGAGTTACCCTTGGAGTCTGTTCTTAACAGGGTGGTAACAAGTTGGGTGGCCATGTTGAGATTGGGTGTTGGGTTGGGATTAATGACCAAACTGAGTACACTTGCTGGGTTTACTGGCCTAAGACACGCACTGTTACCATTGAGTGCTCTTTCTATTTCAGTGCTGCGCTGGACACTGCTGAGGGGGAGGGAAGCATCCTATTGGACAGTGGCACTCCAGCACAGCACCCTGTTTCTGGATCCGGCACACTGCCTCATGCCACATTACCACCGCCTGTCACTACTCCGTCTGTCCATGTGCCAGCCACACCTCCCATGCCACCAGCTCCTCCCAAGGTGCCCAAACCATGTGCCCAGTGCATCCGTAAGCCAAGCCAATGTGTTCTCAATATCTTACATGGTAAGGCCACTTCGCCACACCTTCCTTGTGGTGTGCAGGTCCTCCCTTTTGTCTCCAACATCCCTGTCCCTATGACAACAGAGTCACCATAGCCATTGATGACAGGTATAATGATGACTACGATGCATGCGAGCTGACTATGCTCATTGAGCAAGCCAACACTCAGGCTGAAGCGCTCGAGCCAGGCACACTCACTGAAGCACGATGCCATCCCAATTGGGACAAATGGGAACATGGCATCCAAGAGAAGCATGATACACTCAACAAGGCCAGTGTTACGCTTGATCCCAAAAGGTCAAGCGTGAACTCAGCTTTAAGAGGCGAGGACATGGAGAACTGTCAGCAAATAGCTACAGTGAGACGGGAATGAGGGACGTAGCCTGCAACTAGCAGGGTCAAGGGTTCATCCGGTGACTAGCCGATGAAGGTTCAAGGTCAAGGATCTTGCCTAGCGACTTGCTAGCAAGGAGACGAGAGGAAGAGCAGAGCGCTCAGTCGAGTGTTGAGCAAAGACACGTAGAGGGAGTAACAACGTAGATTGCTGAGTAGATCTAAGCTAGGGAAACAGCATATCTACAAGGTGGGTTTATATACACAGTTTAAACAAAGGAGGACAAATGTGGAACAACAGAGGGTAAACAAAGCTTATGAATCAGATGAGTCGGAGAACGAATGGCGAAAGAGGAGCGATGAGTAAAAAGAGACATGAGACCGATAAGAGGATTGGATGAGGGGATCTAAGGTTCAAGGACTAAGCAAGAATGACAGAGAGAAGAACATCATGGAATGTGAAGGAATCATGAAAGAACAATGGGAAGGTATGGCAGGGTTACAGGGAATACCTGTGGCAGTGTTGGCGTAATCTGTTGACAGGTTATGCTGGGCAGCAATAGAGGCTGGGTAGACAGATGTCAGGGTAGTCATGGACAGGTGTCAAGGTAGGCAGGTGTTGGGGTAGATATTGACAAGTGTCGGGTAGGCATAGACTAGGGATTAAGGATGGCCGTTGTGGTTGTGGATGGTCCAGCAGTGTTAGGGTGGCAGTTCCAGTGGTGAACCAGAGGGGTTGTTTAGGAAAAAGAATAGGGGTCCTGTGTACATATGACCAAATAGATGGCACTGTGCTCGCAATTATAGTTGTGCATGTCAACGATTGCACTATTGCAGTGAATGCTATGAATCTCATCATTGCCATGAAAACGGAGCTTGGTAGATATGTTGAGGTAACAGATCTGGGGGAGTTGCACTGGCTCCTAGGCATTGAGGTAACTCATGACTGGCATGACTGTGAACTCAGCCTCTTGCAGAAGTCCTATATCGAGAGCATTCTCCGCCATTTCAACTTCAATGATGCAAAACCTGTCTCGATGCCCATGGAGCCAAGCATTAAGCTTACCACCAGTCAGTCACCTGCTACTGCTGCTGACTATGCCACCATGCGGAACGTTCCCTATCAGGAAGCGGTCGGCTCACTTATGTATGCTGTGCTCGGCACTTGTCCAGATGTCTCATACACTGTCACACAGGTCTCATGTTTCTTGTCCAATCCTGGCCAAGCACATTGGGATGCCGTCCAACATATCTATCATTACCTTGTGGGGACCAAATCTCTGCACTTAACATATGGAGGTTTGGAGAAGCCCTTGATTGGGTATACTGATGCTGATGGCAGTGTCACAGAGGACTGCCATGCAATTTCCAGTTATGCTTTTCTGATTGACGGCAGTGCTGTGTCCTGAAGCTTGAAACATCAGGAGATTGTCTCCCTCTCCACCACTGAGAGTGAGTATGTGGGTGCGACACACACTGCCAAGGAAGTGCTTTGGCTATGCACTCTTATCGCTGAACTTTTCATCCCTATCACTGATGTGACAACACTTTTCTCAGACAATCAGTCCACGATTGCGCTCACTCGGGACCATCAATACCACACACATACCAAACACATCAATGTTCAGTTCCATTTTATCTGCTGGGTCATCGACAATGGCAAGCTCCATCTCATCTTCTGTCCCATGGGCAACATGGTTGCTGATATCTTCACCAAAGTGCTACCATCCCCCAAGGTCAAACACTTCACAGCTGAACTCAGACTGCGTGCAGCTTGAGGGGGAGTGTTGGAGTGTACAACCGTGTGTGCAGCCACGCATCGGACTCACCTATCATTCACCATTCTAGATATGATACATTTCCTCTTTGTTTCCCTTTGTCCCTTTTGTCATTTCCTTTGATTCTTTGTGATCACCTTTATTTCTTTGTCCTTTTGAGTGGCATGCCATGTATATGTAGCTTTCTATCACTACTGATCACCTCAGTCCATTTGCCCCGCAATGACTGAGGTGAGTACCCTTTTCTATGCTACCATACGAATACCATACTTACAGTGTGTGTAGCGCTATCTTCGCTAGCCGTCCCGTTCCCGCGCCGCTCCTCGTAACCTTATATTATATTAGTGGACTGTATTCCAAATAATGAAGTAGGTGAGCCAAGTTAGAAGTCGTTATCTGAATTTGAGCGACATCAAATGCTGAAAGAAGCATCGGAACTTCAAGTTCGCCCAAATCGCCGCAGCTCCGAGGCCTTCAAGCTGAAGCTCCGAACTTGGAGCCAGGCTGCTAGCACAACCCATCAGACACCGTTACACCGCGATATGGGTACGGTGTGAGCACGGGTTGACGCTCTTGCCAACCGTACCCGCACCCGTCGTACCCGTACACCCATAACCCGCGGTAGGAGACACACCCATGCTCCACCCTACTTGCCCTACAGTTGGTGTTGCCGTCACGGTCGCCGACCCCGTCCCCTGGCATGGGTGTGAACTTGGAGGCGTGGCGCATTGGCGTGTCCTACTATGCATAGGTATAAACGGGCCGATCTGCGGACCATCGTATCAACCACCACAACCTGTCGCTCTCTCATCCACTTCACCCAGGCCTTCCAGGCTGACTCGGACCGATGAATCAATCAGCTCCCAAGGCCAAGGGCCAACATACCACAGAGCTACCCAGGTTTTGGCCTGACGCCCTCACCGATTTGCCATCATTTACTATAGCACGTTTGCCAATGTGCCGACCCGAGACGACGATTGTCCTCTTCGAGTGTTGCATAGCCATGCTGACTCGAAGACCGTTTCTTCTGTCACTATGGCGCCTGATTTGACCTCCTCGTCAGGTCGCACTTGCACGAACCCTCGACGACAATGTCCGGCCTTCACAAACTGCTCTTCTTACGTTCCAAAGAACGCTCGTACAACTGTCCCTTACTTAGTCTAACACGTGTTGCATCAGCAAAGACAGCAATGCGGAGTTTGATGAGTCCTTCCCGGTCATGTTCCAAATTCCAATGGTACCACAATTCCTATATTTCCATCGTCCACTTTGCATCGACCCGGGTCCTGGAAGACACCACTGATGACGAATGGTTCACATGGGGCTAGACCCTCCAAGAGTTGCTCGCGCCGAGAAGGGACAATTTTCATAGGAACTGTAGAATGTCAGAGGATAAAACCAGTCCTGTCTGGCAGGCGATTCTGGCAGCGACACAAATCCTTTCAAGCGAATTCGACCACTTCTATCCTGGACGTCGCTTGTCATAAGCCGCCGGCCGATGCACAACGGTATTGAAGACATGCACTCAAGCTCCATATCTCGGTATAGTGTGGGGAAGGCGATTTTGCATTTCGAAGGTTGATGGAGGCCTTGTTGCAGCATGTCCAAGTATCATATTTGTTTGGGCCGGGAGTGCATCACACTATCGTACTGGACTCCCAGCTTCCATCGAGGGATATCTCGCTGTGAAGTGGGCCGGGGATTTGGTTTCTGCCAACATCTAATGCTTTGTCTGTGGCACTCACTCGCAAGGTCTTCCAAGCCCGTCTCCTTCTGTGAACTCTCTAATTGTTTCCGTCAGCACATAGGTATGCGCCCCCTCTTCCTATGTCGTCGGGCTTCATTGGCATAAGGAACACTTCCACATGCAACCGCATATCGATTAAGACGAGCAAAGTAAGGAAGACTACGGTCGTGAGCTGGTCGTTGCACAGCAGGACATACGCTGACCACTGAACAGTTTATTTTTATGCCGCCATGTTGGCCACCATCGGGAAATACAAGAAGCGCGAAACCTGCAGTCTCCGTCTTATAGATTCAGACGATATATCTGAACCTCTCATTGTTCCTGACTGTTGTCCTACCAGAGTCCCCTTTATCGGGCCTTTCGCGCGCTATATATTCTCCATCGCGATCCCCGACTATCAGCACGCAGACAGGAGTGGACATTTGTGCCACGTACGTGGGACCGATCGAAATACCTTGTATTTGTGGTGTCCCGAACCCCAATCAAGAGAGTGGACCAAGTGGGAGATCAAGAAGCGTTGCGAATGAACGTCTCTACCAAGGTACAAAAACTCGGTGTAAAATCTTCGAATCCATGATTTTGGACTTCACCTTGTTCTTTCCCATTGCGTACCCTCAGGCCCTCAGAAAAACGTAATAATTATGCAATGGTAGTCGAGTAACCAGAAAGATGCACCATCTGATGCCCTTCCTAGCCCACGTAGTAGGCGCGTGCCCATATTACAAAATGTATGCAATGATGCAAAGTGTAAAACCAACGGAGACCAAGGTATCATTTATGATGACACATCTTGGAACCAAACAGCGAACTCGGAGGCATCTATCGTGCTACAACATCCTCGTCCCGGTACTGGTTATCCATCATTTGGCCCCAACTCAAGCGGTCGAGAGGTAGATGGGTTCATACGGCCTCTCCACCCGTATATCCACGTCCACCCCGCCTTCCTGCGCACACTTCAGCAACCGTTCTCGGAACGCATCAAAACACGCCTTCCGCCGCGTTTGTCGTCCCTGGTCGAGAGTGTACACAAAGTCATAAAACACTAGTTCGAACACACCAAGCGGCCGAACCCGTGTTTGTGTCGCACGCCCTCCCGTCCGGGACACGACGATGTCAGCCAGAGAGTCGAGATGACGTTCGTGGGCGCAGCCGAGGCGGATTTTGGTGAGGCATGGGAAGGAGGGTGTCTGGGATTCTGGGATGGAAATGGTATTCGGACTCGGGTTTGGACTTGGACTTGGACTTGGCGGGGGAATAGGCTCAGATCTGGGGAGAGAAATGAGATGCGAAAGCACGTCAGAGACGGGATACGTCCTCGGACAAGGGTCAAAAGTGAATGTGATCAACGTGGGCGAGGTGCTCGGGGACGTGAGCAGACGAGTGAGCTCCAGAGGGGATATATCGACATCCCGGACGTGCAGCGTGTGGATGTGGCATGCAGAGCGATCTAGGAGGGCAGAAAAATGGCGCGCATGCCACCAGTGAGTTTGGGCATCCATCTGCATCTGTATGAGTGGCGGCGCGGGATGTAGGTCAGGGTGCGACAGCGGCGCATGAGCGTAGTCCCAGTCGGCGAGGATGGCACTGCTGATGTCCAGTGTCGTGAGCTGCGGAAGTCGTAATGCGTCAACGAGCACACATGCATACGTGCTCCGACTCAGCCGTCGCACGCGGAGCGTATGCACTCTCGGCAGCTCCACCATCGGGAACATCGTCTGCCCTTGCGCCATTTCATCCAGCTGATGCAAAAGCTGCGCCAGCGTAGTACTTAACCCGATTGAGAGCTCTGTCAGGTTTTGACAAAGCGCCAATGTCGAAAAATGACGAGGGGGAGTGGCACTCCCGCCTCCTGCTTCGTGTAGCTCGTAGGAGAACGAGACGGACGTGAGACGTGTCCAGTCGACAAGGATGTCTTCCCGCATGACATGATCTGGCCCTGAGTATGCCAGTGACGTGAGTCGACTCGCCTGTGCGAGGTCAAGGTGGAGGGAGGGGAGACCATTACGCCAGCCCATGTGGTCGATATGTACGGAAAACGAAGTGAGAGAGGTAAAAGCGCAAGAGGAGAGCACAGCGAGCTGAATAAAATAATCCGAAGAGAACTTGAGATGGATAGCTCTCCATCGAGGTGCATGTGTACGGATGCAGGAGAGTAACCATACCACGACGTCCTCGGTGTCTCTCTGGAAGATCCGATTGTCGGTGAAGGCGATCGAGAGCGGAGCAGGATAAGATCGGCGAAGCCAGGTCTCAACAGCGGTGGAAACTTTGATACGGTCGCGCGAGCGATCGACGTTAGTTTCAAGGAATCTCAGGGATAGAGAGGTCCAAAGTCGAGGGGCACTCAGGATCACGGAGCGCCAGTAGCCACAGACATGGCCAAGAACGAGCGGGAACTCCGAGAACACCATACGAGATGGTGCCTGCTTGTCGAGACAGTTTTCAAATATGATACCAAGTATCTCGGGTGGTATGCGGTATGTTCCACTCCTTCGTAGGATGGTCCACGCGCCCCGAAAACCGTAATCACAGTTGCTTCCCAGGGCCCTTTTCCCCAGCTACGAAAAGACGCCAGAACGACGAATGGAAGTTAAAGCTCGAACACAGGTTCCAGAATGGACAGACTCACCACGCGCTCTCGCACAACACTGCAGTCATCCTGTAACTGCAGGGGTGCGTTCGTCGTGGAGTGGGACCCGGAGGACCGCATGATCACTCAATCTACTGAACACGAGGAGTCTAACGTTAGCAGAGCCACAACAAGCCTGTGCGAAGAATGGAAAGACTGCTTGCGTTTTTCTCCGACTACTTGCGGAGGCTTAGCAAAGGGATGCTTACTCACCTGTGCAAACGCGTCCCCGCGTCGTCGGTGTAGATCTTGTTATTTAGCACGCGGGCACATCCGTTCTCCGCGACATAGCAACCGTTTAGTAATATATAGCTCTCTCCGCCCTCGAATACTCTGGCCTTTTTGTGAGTGCCCAGTAGTGTAGCTAGGCCTCCTGACCCTTGCAGTGCCTTCCAAATCTGATAGCCGAGATCGGTGTCTTTTTTCCCCAGGACCATCTAGAACCGGTCACTTTATTGCCGTCGACCATGTGCAGTATACTGTACGCAGGATTGAACTGCAAATCACAACCAAATTTCACGTCAATGGCCCATAGGTTCTTTACAGAGTTTTTTGCTTTTCTTTTTTTACTCCTCCGTGCCTTGCCGAAAAGGTGGAGTCGCTTGTTCCAACTAGATTGACCGCCATCGATTGGCCTGTTCTCACGGTCCTTCTGGACTCTCAGGCCAGGTCCCTTAAGTCGGTGTGTCCTGCTGTAAAATTATCACCTCAGTAGGACAACATGCCTCGTCTCCTTTCCGACGAGACCGTGGGAATCCAGGGGCGTTGCGTTGACAGTGCGCGGTATGTACCTGAACAGATAAAGGCTACATCTGCAAAGCAGCTGTGTAACATTATCGCTTGACGACAGTAGGGGGCCAAATGAGGTTGTAATCTTGGTTACAGCGCTTGAACTTGTAGATGCTAGACGGCGATGGAGATATGTAAGCAGACTCGGAGTCGCCGTGCGCGAAGATAAAGCGGACCGGGGTAAACGACCGCTGATGGGTGTCTATAATCTATATATACGATACAGCGTACATATTATAGGGGACTAAGATCAGGCAGACGACGAATCAGCGGTACACTCTGGACCGGAACCAATGGAAACAATCGTAGAAACAAATCAGTTAAATACCAGTGATCGCATAACAAATGAATATACGACGAGGAAACGAAGTTACTGTGTGGATGTGGATGCGCCTGCACCTCTGGCAACAGTGTGGGACCTTATTAAACGTTGATGTATTCGGGGACTAGGTAGGGCGAGGCTGTGATCACCGACGCCTCCAAGCCGTTTTCATTGTCGCTCTCGTTCTCCAACATCAACCGCGCTAGCTCCGCACGAAAACTTCCCAGCCGGGCGCCTGGAACACTAATTCCCGTGCTATGCGACACATCAGAAAATTCCACGTCCGCTCGTCGGAGGGCGGCCACACTGGCAGCGTGCGCGGAGGCTCCCACACGCGAACGAAACATCTCCATCATCAAGTCCAAGTATCCCTCTACCGAGGTCGCCAGCGCGATCTCACGTAATCGCGGTACAAGCGGGCCATGGGCCTGGACCGCCGTGGTATGTGAGACGTACAACGTTCGAATGATGTCACCTATATTCTGTGACAGCGAGCAAGGGATGAAACGGAACGACGCCAGCTCGTGTGACAGGGCTAGACAGCGCAAAATCTCGTCGTTTGGGAAGTCGACATCTTGGATGGAGAGATGCTGAAGGGTGCACCCGGACCGTGCCAGGAGATCTGAAAATGTGTTGAATTTCCAGGGCTTTTCTTGATTGACTGGATTGGATGCGTCAATTTCGAGTCTTCTGAGCTGGGGTAGAACAAGAGGGTCGATTGCGGTGCGTGCATCGGAGTCAGGGAAGAGTCGACGGACACGAAGTGTCTGAAGACAAGGTAAGGTGATGGTTTCACCATCGCTTAGAACTGGCCAGAAAGGTCGATCGATGCCCAAAGACAATGTGGTGATGCCTTGACACCGGCTGAGATGTTTCAGTTGTAGAGACGATGTGAAACTCCTCCCCTTATGTGGAGCAAATCCGAGCGACACCTCTGTTAGGCTTTCCCAGTGGACGTCAATTTGATCGTCCACCGAATATCCAGGGCCATTGTAAGCGAGCGACTTGAGCTTCTTCGCAGACTCTAAATCGAGGCGAAGCGTGTTGATGGTGGGCCGCGCGAACACGTCACCGCTAATGCAGAGATGTTCCAGGGAGGACAGGTCGGAGGACGTGAAGGTAAGGAGGAGGGGAAAATAACCACATGACAGCTGAAATGAGATACGCTTCCAACGACTGGCATGCGTTCTCAGCCGATCAACGAGTAAAGAGATGACATCCTCTGTGGACGAGTGGTAGATGCGGTGATCGGTGAAGGTCAACGCCATTGGTAGTTCGCTTGACAATTTGAGGCGTAGGTCCAACGCTGATTGAACCATGGACAGGTCTCCTTCACGGCTCTGATGGGAGTCGGGGAAATAAAATTGGACGGACGTCCAAAGACGAGAATTGGATTCCGCGACTGCCCTCCATAGTTTACAGACCCGCGCGAGGCAGAGGGGTCCATGGGCAAGGAAAGGGGCTGGCCTCGACTGGACTCCGTGAGCGACGTAAATTTCAAATATATGCATTAATAATTCAGGAGGGAGCCGGGTTACGGAGGAGGGCAACAGGGCTAGGGAGTGGACGAAGCCCGGGAGCCGGCCAACGTCATGTGTATTGGGCAGAACGTCTTGCGCTGTCGGGTGACATACCACAGCTGCATCCTCAAATTGTTCGTTTAGTGTAGGCAACGTTGTATCGCTGTCCCACTGCTGATTTTTGATAGCAATGACTGTCCTGTCATCCGTCTGTCGAACCAACATGAGCCCACAATGTCAAAAGCAAGGCTAATACCTACACGTACCATGGCAAAACCGATGGACAAGGGATCAAGTGGGCAGGGCATTCCAGTCGTGTTCAGTGTGGACATGTTGATTCGGAGAGACCTTTCTGGATGAATGTGAGCCTCCTGCGTGGCATTTAAAGCAAAGCGACATCAGAGCTAGATCAGGATGACAACGCGAAACCGATGCTGCATTCCGGAGATGCGCCACTAGCGACAGACATTGCCTTCAGCCAACATCCTGCAATCAGCAATGTTCTGACCTAGCACGGCCCGGCCCATCGGCGCTCTAGCACGGAACATAACAGACCAGGCCAAAGCGACAAGGCCGGCGTAGCTCCGAGCCGTGGCTTTGCAGAGCAAATCATGAGTATAGAGAAGAAACGGACTGGAACCATATCTTGTGAGCGAGCGCCCGAGCGGTACAGGTGGAAGAAACATGGCCTCGCCCCACGCGGGGGTGCCTGCGGCGATGACCCCTGACGACATGGTGACCTAAGTGCCCTTCCATTACCGGAAAATACAAGGCGAGGATGTGCTCCGCCCATTCCATTTTGGACTGGCGCAAAGTCTCCCTGAAATTCCTTTTTCTGCTCGTCTCCAACACTTGAATGACTGGTGTTAGAATCGCCGGCCGATAACGTTACACAGCTGCTGTTCAGATCCTGTGGGGGGCGATGGCCTAAAATGGTAAGTGACGGCTCGAAGCGTCCTTATCACTTTCAGGCGTTCATTCCGGGTGGCAATAGTGGCCAGTGGGCGCAAAGTCTCCGTCCAGCAAAGTGAGTTCCAGGAATCTGCCCCGGCATAAAACCGGACCGTCTGATCAGCGCCCATCCCAATATTCCTTAGTTTTCTCATTTTACGAGCAAAAACCATAGAGGACTATTCCTGACTGTTGGCGAGGCAATGGATTACATATTCACATGAGCATACCATCAGAGTCACAGCCACGGCACAGCTCCCATTTTTGCCAGCTTAGGAGAGCACCTCTTGTTGTAAAATTTGGCTTCTGCCTGGCTTCTAGGGAGGCTCGAGCAGAAGGGTTACTTACTTCCTTTCCCCCACAGTCCCCTCAAGGATTCCTGCTCCTTTTGTCATATCTTCTGTCTTTATTATCGCAATGGATTCTCATAGGACAAGGAAACCAGTGTCCGCTTTAAGTCCACCCAGGAATCAGAGACATTCGTATAACAGTGTTCTCTTGCACTTAGCTCCTCTTTTCATGGCCATTGTCATACTTCTGTTGCTTGATATGGCAGTATGTCACCATATGCAGGCCTGCAGGAATGCAGGATGCTATCAGTCTCGCCATGTTAAGGTCCCACATGCTATGTGATTTTGCTGTTCTTATACAAAGACTCTATTTCACATTTGTCATTACATACTTGCAGAGCCATATTTACGACTCAGTTACGTACAAATTGTCCCCTATTCTCGGTGCTCTTCCACACGGAGGTGGATTGGGCGCTAGGGGCCTATAGAGCTGCGCACGCCGTTGCGCCGATTCCCGCAATGATGTGGACCCGTACCTAGTGAACTGAAGCTGGCCTAGCTTGAAGCCTTGAGCCAGGGCCATCAATGTACTAGTGGAAAGGTAGAGTGAGCCCACGGTTACTGACGCCTCCAAGCCATCCTCTCTCTCGTTATGGTTTTTGTTCTCGCACACCCACCGCGCCAGCTCCGCTTGGAAAGGGAGCCCCAGGAACATTGATGCCCATGCCATGCGACATATCAAGAAATACCACATCCGCTCATCGGAGTGGCTACGTCAGTAGCAACCGCATAGGCACCCACACGAGAACGAAGCATCTCCACCATCAAGCCCAGATATTCTTCTACCGAGGTCGCCAATGCGATTCCACGTAATCGGGGTAAGAACGGCTCATTTCTCACAACTCCCAATCTGTCCAGGGTCTGGGCTGTTGCTGTATGCGAGATGCGCAGCATACGAACGGTGTCACTTATATCCCGTGGATGGCGGGCAAGGGATGAAACGGAACGATACGAGCTCGTGTGACAGGGCTAGACAGCGCAAAATCTCGTCGTTTGGGAAGTCGACATCTTGGATGGAGAGATGCTAAAGGGTGCACCCGGACCATGTCAGGAGATCTGAAAATGTGTTGTATTGCCAGGGCTTCTCTTGGTTGACCGGACTGGATGAGTCAATTTCGAGTCTTCTGAGCTGGGGTAGAACAAGAGGGTCGATTGCGGTGCGTGCATCGGAGTCGGGGAACAGTCGACGGACACGGAGTATCTGCAGGCAAGGCAAGGTGATAGTTTCACCATCGCCCAGAACTGGCCAGAAAGGTCGATCGATGCCCAAGGACAATGTGGTGATGCTTTGACACCGGCTGACATACTTGAGCTGTACAGACGATGTGAAACTTCTCCCCTTATGCGGAGCAAATCCGAGCGACACCTCTACCAGGCTTTCCCAATGGACATCAATTCTATCGTCCACTGAGTATCCAGGGCCATTGTAAGCGAGTGACTTCTTCGCAGACTCTAGTTTGAGGTGAAGCGTGTTAATGGTGGGCTGTGCGAACACGTCACCGCTGATGTAAAGATGTTCTAGGGGGGCGGCATCTGCAAAACGTCTGAAATGAAGCAACCGCTGTGTTGGGTAACGTTATCGCTTGACTACTTTACTGAGTCATCTGAGAGCTGTGATTGGAGGATGTCCAGGGCACAAGGCACGTGCGTAATCCAAACCTGACCTAAACCAAAACAATCAGCTCATTGGTCACTCACTGAGCGCTTATGGTTTGCGGATGGAGGTCGGAGGATGTGAAGGTAAAGAGGAGGGGAAAATAACCACATGACAGCTAAAATGAGATACGCTTCCAACGACTGGCATGCGTTCTCAGCCGATCTACGAGTAAGGAAATGAGGTCCTCCGTGGCCGAGTGATAGATGCGGTGATCAGTGAAGGTCAACGTCATGGTAGTTCGTCTGACAGCTTGAGGTGTAGGTCCAACGCTGATTGAACCATGGACAGGTCTCCTTCACGACTCTGATGGGAATGGAAGAAATAAAACTGGACGGACGTCCAAAGGCGAGAATTGGATTCCGCGACGGCTCTCCATAGTTACAGACCTGTGCAAGGGAGAAAGGCCCATGAGCAAGGACGGGGGCTGGCCTCGACTCTATCCCGCGAGCGACCGACGTAAAGTTCAAATATATATGTTAATAATTCAGGAGGGAGTCGATTTACGGGGGAGCACAACAGGACTAGGCGATGGACGAGGCCTGGGAGCCAGCTAACGTCGGGTGTAATGGGCAAAACGTTTTGCGCTGTCGGGTGACATACCACAGCTGCATCCTCAAATTGTTCTTTTAGTGTGGGCAACATTGTACCGCTGCCCCACTGCCGAGTTTTGATAATAATGACTGCCCTGCCATCCGTTTGTCGAGCCAACATGAGCCCAGAGATCATGAACAGGGGCAGTACATACAGGTATGAATGATCAATAATAGTGGGACTCACAGTAACCATTTTGGCGCTATTTTGGCGCTGTTCCGGCGCTATGCTCTGCCTATTAGAGCCCGTATGGATACATTGTTACACTGATTGTCTTTGTTTGGGTTATGCAAGATACTTTGGTAGGCCTCCAACCATTGTAGCAGAGACAGAATCATGGAGAACCTAGTTTCCACAAACCCTCAACAATGATATCTCTCTCATCTGATCATTATCTTGAACAGGCCAACACCTGTTATCAACTTCTTTGTCAGCACATCCTCTATATTACTGATCTACTTTCCTGAGCAATAGCAGTTATGGCTGAAGAGATCCAATCCAACACCAGCAGGGTGAAATGGATGGATTGTGAGGTTGAGGAACTTGTTAACTATATTCATGAACATTGTGCAGAAGGTCTAGGTGGCTGATTTAAAGAGTCAACTTACTCCTTAGCAGCACAGCATCTCCAATAATTCTGGGAGTCTGGCAAGCCCAAGGATGCCAAAAGCATCAGATTGAAATGGAACCAGGTAAGTCCTATTGTGATTTGGCAAGGTAAAGCTGACCACATATGACAGCTTAAATCCCTGTACATGCTCATCTGTAAATGGCACTTGACTTCAGGAGCACACTGGGACAATGTGAGGGGCACAAACATCCAGGGTGCCATGGCCAGGGATGTGTTTCAAGCATTCATTGCTATCAAAGTGTGTGCTCCTTGCAGTGATTTAAGAAGGTACTGACCCTTTTCTAGGCAAATTCTGTGTTCAAGAAGTTTGAGAATAAAGGCTGGGTGCACCTTGAGAAAATGGATGAGGTTTTTCCCAATGGAAATGCCTCTGATATCAATGTATATTGGCTGCAAGATATGACTACATCATCTATGCCTTCTGTGGCAAATGATGACCATGCCATGAATACAGCCAATAAGTCCATTCCAGCTGCCAGCCCCACCATCCCATTATCTGGGATTTATGAACAACTTGCTGCCAATGCTGCCATATCTACCATGACCACTGTTATAATTTGTTTTCTTTCTTTGTCTTTGCCCCTTTTTCTTATCATGCTTAGTCATTTGGACTTAGTCTCCTTGTCTGATTCTCTCATATTGAACTTGTTATCCCTGATTACTCACCATGTTCCTTCTGCTATTCATCCTCTGACTCATATGCTTCCTCAGCACTGTTTGTTCCTTGTTTACCTCAGTATGTTCCCCTTTGTTCCCATATGCTATATAAACCTGCCTCTGTCATATCCTGTGAACTCCATCCTCCAGACCCAACTCTGGACCTGTTTCTCTCAAACTCTGGAGTATTCTTGATAAGTTTGTACTCTATATCCTCCAGACTTGTACTTATCTCATTCT
>JBBPMH010000172.1:0-48327 GCA_038090235.1 Pulveroboletus ravenelii | reverse complement strand
CATGTGTATATTTGTTTGTAGGCCAAATAAACACTAACTATCCTACTATTTACCAGAGATTCTACTACCAGTATCAAAAGGTGCAAAACTGTTACAATGACATATGTGAATTAAAATGGGTATATCTTCATGGCATCCACACAGAGTCACATGACTCAGGGACAACATTTGTAGCCAAGGGTTAGTAGTTCCTGTGCCTCCACCAAAGCTAAGCAAAATGCCCACACCCTCAGATACTACATCACTGGTTTACAAATGGTGGTGGCCTATCATGCTATATAGACTATGTAGCCATGGTAGTACAAATCAGACAGCTATGTAGGGCACTGTAGACAATCAGATTGGAAGTCTGATGACAGCGAGCAATATCAGCTATGTAAATTGGCTTAATACTGCAGTGTACAACATTGACTATGTAATTAGGTCATGTACTATAGCCATTTTCTGTTTTTGTAGATGCAGATAGGCCTCATGTGCTGGGCGAGGTGGAGACAACACACACCAGGCCAGGTCGGTCACCATGCTATGAGCAAGGCTGCGGTTGGCAGGTATACGGGTATGGCGGGTGCAAGTACGGTGTGCATTCGCAAACCCATGGCTAGTACTAGGGGTCGGCGCTGCCGACGAAACATCACCTTGCTTGTAGAATATTGATTTTGCCAGTCATCGGGAGGCCGTACGAGCACTGCATGAAGCTGATGGATAGCAGAGTGTCATTTGAAGAGTGGACTTTCGTTTGTCCATGTATGCCTTTGAATATTTAGCTAGGGACCGGGCGATACTTGTGGCATGACTAGGGGTTTTCCCCTGGCCTGATTGCCATGATAAGCATTCGGACCCAATCTGACTGAGACTCGGATCGGTCGTGGGCCTCGACATGGTCGCAGGGTGTCGCGTACATTATCCAAACACCAACACGTAGACGGATGCATGTGGGAGAGCCGCAGTCGACCCTGCTGATTAGTACTGGACTGCGCACCGCCTTGGCTGCGGTGATCTGTAGTATTTAAGTACGGACTCGTTCGGACAACAAAGGATGCTCCAAACGACCGTGAACGCACATCAGTCGAAACATAGCAGATTTTGGCGGTGATGCCAGTGACAATACGCAGCCCACCACCGCCGAGGTGGCAGTCCAAACCAACTCCCGCTCGTTCATCGACACCACCTAGACTCGTTTCGTCCACGCCACCTTCGTCTCCCATGGAAGTACTCCGACTACAGAAGAAGTATCCAGAGGTCACCAAAGATGAGATGTTCGATCTCATTAATCGTTTCAAGTGGGCCTTCTCGGCTCTATAGATCGGTTGTCAACTTGCTCACGGTAACACACTACCATCTAGTGCGATTACGACCGACACGCCCGGACGGGTAGACAAGAGCGCCGTTTTACACACCTTGCAGAGCAGCGGGGAGTCCTACGACCAGGCCCGTGAGACTCTCAAAAGCGTATCCGTGGATGCGAGTGGAAAAGTCGAGCTCGAAGACTGGGTCGAGGTCCGTGCAGGCTCATGATGTCATCTCATATCCGCCACTTCTCATCCCCTTCCTCCTAGCTCACCGTCAAGCTAAGGACGCAGACGAAAGCCTCCGTCTTGCCTACCAGAGCTGGAAAGGTCACTGTCAAAGGCTCGAATGCGAACGTGAGCCACACGATCAACGAGGATGAGCGAAAGGAGTTTACGAACCACATCAACGGCGTCCGTACCCGTCCGCTACCAGCCTTGTCTCCTTCCTCACACAAACGATAGGTCATTGAAAATGATCCTGACGTTGGCACTCGTTTCCCTATCCCAACGGACACGATGCAACTCTTTGACGAGTGCCGGGACGGTTTGATCCTCTGTAAACTCATCAATGACTCCGTTCCAGATACGATCGACACCCGTGTTCTCAATATGCCCACCGCTCGTAAACCCTTGAATGCTTTCCAAATCACAGAGAACAACAACATCGTCATCACCTCTGCCAAGGGTATCGGCTGCTCCGTCGTCAACATCGGATCCTCAGATATCTCCGATGGCAAAGAGCATCTCATCCTTGGACTCATCTGGCAAATCATCCGTAGAGGTCTCCTCGCCCAGGTTGATATCAAGCTTCATCCGGAATTGTATCGGCTCTGTGAAGACGGAGAGACGGTCGACGATCTCCTTCGTTTGACTCCTGACCAAATTCTGCTACGATGGTTCAATTACCACTTGAAGGCTGCAGGCTGGAAGAGACGGTAACGTCGCTCTGACCACGATCCTTATTCGGCCCTGACGTCCACCATCTTCAGGGTCAACAACTTTAGCCGCGACGTATCCGATGGTGAAAATTACACCATCCTTCTCAACCAACTCAAACCAGACGAGTGCTCCCGTGCCCCTCTCCAAACCAGAGACCTCCGTCAGCGTGCCGAACAGGTCCTTCAGAACGCCGCCGCCATCGGCTGCCGCAAATACTTGACCCCCTCCTCCCTTGTCGCCGGAAACCCCCGCCTCAACCTCGCGTTCGTGGCCAACCTCTTCAACACTTGGCCCGGTCTCGCCCCGCTCGACGAACAAGAAGCCAAAGACTATGGTGCAGTGGAAGACTTCGACGCCGAGGGCGAGCGCGAGGCCCGCGTCTTCACCCTCTGGTTGAACTCGCTCGGCGTCGAACCAGGGGTGTTCAACCTATTCGAGAACCTCAAAGACGGCTTGATCATCCTCCAAGCATTTGACAAGATCCTTCCCGGCTCGGTCATTTGGCGACGTGTCTCGAAACCCAAGGGAGACGTACAGACATCTCGACCTTCGTTGGATGGCGAAGAACAAGAGGACATCGGAATCACGCCGAACCAGAGCACGCTCTCCCGGTTCAAGCAGGTCGAGAATACGAATTACGCAGTCGAACTCGGGAAGCAGAGCGGAATGCATTTGGTGGGCATTCAAGGCGCTGATATCGTCGATGGGAACAGGACGCTCGTGCTCGGTCTTGTCTGGCAGCTCATGCGGTTCGTCTCACCCTTTTTCTTTTTGCCGACGCCGGTTTTTCATTCCGTGGGGCTCTTCTCTCTAGGTTGAACATCACCAAGACGCTCATGGCCCTCTCTGGGTCCGGTCGTCCCATCACCGATCAAGAGATTCTCAAATGGGCCAACTCGACCGTCCAAAAAGCAAAACCAAGCGCGCGAACGATCCGATCGTTCAAAGACCCCTCCATCACGACCGGTCTCTTCATCCTCGACCTCCTTGATGCCATTCGACCGGGCATTGTCGACCCAGCGCTCGTCATCAACGTGCTCGGGACTGGCGACTATGAAGATCGGAGACAGAATGGTGCGTTGAGGCTTCCCTCCCCGAACCAGTTGGGGTTTTTGGTTTCGACACTGGGACTGATGATGTTCGCTAGCGAAACTGGCGATTTCGATCGCGAGAAAGATGAACGCGTTGATTTTCCTCGTACCCGAAGACATTGTGGACGTTCGGCCACGATTGGTCAGTATCGTGTTTTTGGTTCTCCTTTTGCGCCTTTGATATCTGATTCCTTCTCTGCTCTCCCCTCGCGCAAACAGATATTGACGTTTATTGGAAGCTTGATGAGCATTGCGCACTAGGTATCTGTGAGTGTGAGAGTGTGGCCACGTTGAGATGTGGTATTTGACAGTACTAGCCAGAACAAGCGAGGAGCTGCCTGTGCATGTGGGACACTCGGCGGGGAAAGCCATGTATAATTCTCAAGTTGTCGTTCCTAACCTGTTCGCAATACATACATACAATAAATTGATCCCTCGGTCCATACGTTAAACATTTGGCCAATGAAGCGACTATGTTTCATGGCGTGTTCACGCACAACCAGCTAGCACACCGCCAGTGACCTGCCCCAAGTGCCATCTCGCTGCGAAATAAAGAGATGGACAATGACCGAGTCGCAATGGCATTCCAGTCACGACCGATCTACCGTCCCTGCACTCGACTCTCCACCCCCTTCCCTCCGTACCTGGAGCGCCTCGTCCAACTCCCTCACCCTCGCCTCCCACACCCTGGCTTCTTCCAACTTTCCCTCCAACATCCGGATCTCTTCCAGCACCCGGATGAGATCGCCAGCCGCGGGTCCACCGCCCGGCGTCGTCGGACACGGCGATCCGTCCGACGGTGACGCAATGGCCGTGTCCGTGTGGGCGTCCGCAACAGCGGGCTCTGGGGAGGCGGCGGCGATAGGCGTGAACGTCCATCGTCCTGTACCGTCCCCGATCAACGTGAGCAAGTGCGTATGGTATTTCGCCAGAGAGGGTCTGCAAACGTCGTCAGGGTCGTCATCAGGAACGACGTATCAGCGATAGAACAGCCCGACGTACCTCAGAGAGATCGTGATCAGCGAGATGCCGAGCGACTTGGCGTGTTCATACATTTGACCCTCGACGTCACTCGATACAGCACTGGTGCATTCTGTCCCGGACGTGATGAGAGCGGGGAAGAGAACGTCGTCAGAGACCTACCATCCAAGATCGCAAACTTGGGTCGGTGATAAAATACGCGTGAAAGCGCCATCTAGGAACCGAGTCGCAGTCAGAACAGGCAAGCATGTGCCATGGTCATATGACCGTACCCGCTGCTTCTCCCCCCCACTTAGTACGTCTCTCCATTCCTTCACTGTCCCCCACCCGCCCTCTCTCTCGACGAGGTACTCCAGATGAGCCGCTTCCAAGATCTCCTGCAACTCCTTCAACCCCTCCTTCGCGTCTCCCCCACAAAGGGCGTAAAATTCACCCAGCGTCTGTGGATAAATTACTTGCTCTAGCAACGAGCCCGTCACCATGTACGCGCGTTGCGGGACGACGAATACACCAGGCCTCGGACGCTTGCTAGGAGTGTCGGTGCCAGGAGTGGGACGGGTGATATGCGCACCGGGACCGCCTGGTGCCCAAAGACCGGCTAGGACGCGCGCGACGGCGGTCTTGCCCACCCCGTTTGAGCCTGTGATCATTAGGTGCATGCCGGGGTGAAGGCTAAGACTCAGCGCTCGAACAAGGGTCGTTCCAGATCCAGAGAGATGATCCAAGGGCTCCGTATCCTCGTCAAAAGTAAGGGAGACAGCACTTTCCTTGGATGAGCAGTTCGGAGCGGATGAGGAAAGCGTAAGAGAAGGGATACAGATATCGGCATCCCGCAGCTCAAACGTGTTGCCGTCACCCGGAAGAGCCGTTGGAAGCGCAGGGAGACTGTGTAGGGTCGATAAAAGGGTATACAATCTGCAAGGTGATTTCAGAACACGGTTGTCATAGGACGATCGGTTTCGACATACCTCCCAGTTAATCCAGCGACCTCTACCAAGTCCTTGTGCGCATACATGAGTCGCCCGCCGGCATCTGCGAGTGACATGAGGAGTCTACGGTTAGATATGTAGGCTGAGATCGAACGGGTCAGCAGGAAATCTCTTTAAATCACCAATGAGATGACTTGCTCTCCGTACGGTCCGCGACGACCCCATCGTTGGCGGCTTGACCCTTGCCCTCGCCACGGTTGCGCGTGACCAAGAGCGGTACGGCGATAAGCACATACCCAGCAGCACTCCACAGATACTTGATCACGAAATCCTCCGTCCACTCGTATGCAAGTCGAATCTTGTAGATAGAGTTGACATGTTTAATGAGACGTAGGTAAGCACGAGTGAGAATGTCGTGCTCGATAGGACCTCCGTTGTAAAAGCTGTGTTTGCTAATATGCCAGTGCGTTGCATGCCTCAAAAGTGGGTACTCACGCCACTTCTTCGCTGTTTCTCGCCACTCGTCCAATACTAGCCCGGAAATCGCCGTCTAAGTGAGCTTCTATGGCGGCAAGACGCCCAAAGGCAGGCGTGACTGCTTGGAGCAGCTTGACAAGACATTTACAATGCATACGGGGGGGAATCGAGGATCCCAACATACCTTGAGCGTGAGGTAGTAGTTTCCAAACAGCATCAAGGTGCCCCTAAACCCAAGAAAGCGTGAAAGTTGTGAAGTAAAGAGCAACAGATCAAGAGAGGGTTTCATTATATTTCCACTGCATGTGCACTATTCAATGCCCGGGAAAGAGCTTGAGAGGAAGAGGTCACGCACTAAATCCCGGCGACGCTTTCCGACCACGACTCGACATCCGCAGTGATATACTGGTCGACGCCCTGGAGTGGGATGCGGTAGTAGCGTAGGTAAGGCGCGGACGAGAGATAGAGGTCGTGGATATACCGAGTGAGGCGATCCCTAAAGCGGAGCGAGAGTTTCGACTGAAGGTAGCGGATCTGGTAGACAGGTCAGCACGCGTGCTTGCAGAGTCGGCTCGCCTGCGAACCATGGAGTTGGTGTAGATGCTTGGTACTGCGAGGACAAACCAGAGGGCCAAACCCTTGATGAAGCCATGTCCGTCTGCACTGATGAGGTCTCTGACGATCCGGCCGTCGAGTTTGGCTACGGCCACGCTGAGGACGGTGCGGAGGACGAGGAAGGAGGAGTGAGAAAGGAGCAAGAGTGCCTCGCGCGAGTGAATGGAAGGAATGACGATCCGCAAGAGGGATCTGAGCTGCTGCCAGAAAGAGAGGGAGAGTTTCGACTTTCTGTTCTGGTGAAGTGGGTGGAGGGGGAAGAAGCGGGCGTGGGAGACAAGGTCGGCCTGAGCATGGACGGGGAGTGCGATCGCGCTGGCAGGCGTGTGAGTGGGAAGAAATGCAGAGCGGACGAGGAGGATGGAGGCGAGGAGGAGGAGGAGGTGCTGGCGGGAGACGCTGGGGATCTTTGAGAGGACGGCCATGAAGGAGTGGGCTGAGAGCACACATATGACAAGGTCGGATCAATGCACGTGATACGACAAAGATCAGCTACTCATCGCCCACACCACCACCGCATGAAACACCCCGAGCACAAACGAGACCCGCAGCTGCTCTGAAATAGTGTCCGCAACCGCCACTACCGTCACCATCGCCAACACAACCGGTCGGTCCCGCACGTCCTCCCAACAAAACGCAACAGACACCGCCTATACGTTATCAAGTCACCCGTGTCAAATCGAGCGAGAAACTACACACCTTGGCCGCCAGAATGCATGCCTTCGCGCTCCTGATCAATGCCTCCTGTGTGCCATGTGCCCCTACGACACGTCTGATTTCCGCAAAAAACCGTTCAAAGGGTCCTCTGTCGTCCTCGGGCAGCGGTAGTGAAGGAAGACCAAGGAGCGGATCCTTTTCGTCCCTCTCACTCGATGCGACCGACCCGTGGCCCTCATCCCACTCACCAGTCGCTTCGCGCTGATACGGTTCAGGGACCGGGACAGGTGGCAGCGCTCGCAGGCCGCTCGGGCTCAATTCCCGGCGATCTTCGTCCCTCGAACGTCCGACGGGAATCAGCGATCCTGCCGACGCTCTGCGGGTTGCTGTCACAGGACTGAACTGAAACGATGCCCGACCTTAGATCACGCAATCTTCGGCCCTAGTTCTTATATACGCACCCTGCCTTCTCGCATTGCACTCACGATCCGCTCGCTCGTCGGGCGAACCAGGGGATTGACGCTCAAAAGCCCTTCCAACAAAATGAGGAACGCCCGCGGCAAATGTCGGCTCTCAAACACCGCCAACAGGGAGGGTGTCATCCGAAAACTGAGACTGTTGTCAGACATGCTCGCCACAATAAAACCAAACCACACCCCCTCACCCTGGATAATTCAATATCTCCTGCTCCAGCCCCGTCATTTTGTCTACCTCGTCCCTGGCGCTCACCTCACCTTCCGTGGCGTAGCGATACGGCGATCGCAAGAAAAGCATCTTGTATAGGATCATTCCCAGCGACCACATGTCAGACTTTGAGTCGACCTCTTGAAGAAGGCCTGTCTGAGGGGAAGGTAGTGATTCCGGCGATGCATATTCCAACCTGGCGCAGCGGATGTAACAAAAAACCCCTCAGCACAGCAGGATCAGCACTCACGTCCCAGTGTTTCCAGAACGTGATCCAGAGGAGTGAATCATATCACGAGATGTACCAAAGTCTGACAGCATGGCACGGGGTCTGGGCCAAGCTTTGGTGTTATTGTGGGATATGAAACAGATTCTGTCGAGATACTCACATAAGCTTTCCTTCATCCCACGTTAGCAGCACGTTCCCTGGTTTCAAGTCAAGATGCAAAATCGATCTGGCATGCTGTTGGGCAACCGCGTCATCTTTTCATCCCAGCCGTATTGGTCCCGAACGAACCAAAAACGCAAGACCTTCGACCACATCGGAAAACAGACTCCTAACTTCTTCCGCGCTGAAGAGGTGTACGGCCTTTAAGCTCGGTCGTCCAGGTACACGACTACCCGATGCTTCTGCCATCTCCCGGCGAAAGCGTTCGCGTTCCTCTGGCGTAGCACGCCTCATTGCACGAAAGGCTCGGACACGCGCTGAAGGTGACTGGGCGTCAGAGAGAGATTCCACCGTGGAGGTGGGTGACTGCATGTGAGGTAGCCTAGTGGGCCGTCCCAGCCGGACATCTATCAGGTCGTCTAGACTATCGACCCTGGACGTTAAAAATGGTAATAGACTAGATTGGAATGTCGAAATACCTTCCTCCTTCTGCCCATTGCATCAACACGCTAGAACATGTATCAGAACCACCATGAGAGACGGTCGTTGCAACTCAACTGTAGGGTAGGTACTTTGGGCCCGAACGCAGAGAATTGGCATGTCTCCAGCCAGGCATGATGATAAGTGATGATGTTTCTGTGACGAAGGGTCTCTAGCAATCGAATCTGCAATCTGTTGAAGTTGAGTGCGTTTCGTCGAGCATCCCACGAACCTCGCGCAAGATACCAAGAAGGTATGAGTGCGACTCTCCAACGGCGATCTTCTTCACGGCAAAATGACCTAGACGGATAGAGAAGTAAGTGAAACCGCCTGGACACAACAACTTTCGGAACACACCGAGTGGGTTACCGTCCAACATGTGCTACAAACATCATGGTGTAGCCACTCTCGAGCGGAAACAAACAGATGTCGTGCACACCTGACACAGAAAAACACTTCCATTGGCACCCATTCCCAACCGGTATTCTTCCTGGAAGAACGTCTTGAAGTATCCTTCGGCCATCGCCTCGCGTGGAAAGGCGGATGGCCTGTCCCCATTGCCAAGGGGCGGCGGACTCGACGGTCGAGAGCTCTCATTCGCAATCGCCAGCAGCTGGAAATAATTGGGTGCCCGACTGTGCGAACCACCCTCGTGATGTAGGTCGTCGTCGTCGTCGTGCGCATTGTGTGCAAATCCAGGCGGAAGCGGTCGATGACAGAATGGGCAAGGCGAATTTGGTCGGTCGGGTACGTCCACGTTGGGGGACTTTCGAATCGACAGGGCGTGCGAGGTGGGGTTGTAGAGGACGACCTGATTTGAGGCGTGGAGGATGGGCTGCCATTCAGGTGCAAGGGCCACCAGGGCCTGGTTCGGGGAGGGAGGTGCGCTGTCCTCGTACATGATGAAGCGTGAGGGATCAAGCGAGGCGTCGGCTCGAGGGGCGTGGCGATTATATAGACCGGGAGTAAAGAAAGCACGGCAGCTGGGATCGCCGTGACACGAGAGAACCGTCGCCACGAAGTACCCACCAAACTCGCGATTGAAACCCAAGTTCCGTCAGGACAGACTCAAAGCTGGGTAGTCGCTAACACCAACCCCAAGCGATAACGCGAAGAAGGACATGTGTCCTTGCACGCGCACCAGCCTTGCTCTTCCTTCCTTAATGTACCGTACAATATTGAAGAACACGCTGGGTCTTCGACTGCCTTGACCGCTGCTTCTAGGCAAGCAGTCTGGATGGGATTGTAGACGGGATCACGATCCCACATCTACCATTCTCCAGGACGCGTCACTCTCCGCGGCCCTGCTGTTGATGTCGCATTACCGTTGCGTGGAACTCTAGCTGCATCATATTTATGCCAACGCAATTCACCGTGTCGGCTGTCCGCGAAAATGCAAGTGCGGGCCACATTGCCGGCACGGTAACGAGTGTTGCCTGGGACGCCTATGATTGCATGACTAACGGTATGCGTGTCTGCTGGTAACGACTGGTGCCACGACAAGGTGAACCTGTGCGGGGTGTTCAGGTGCAGTCTCGCAAAATGTTCTTCACTTCGCATTTGTCGTCGGATTGATAGTCACACTATTCGTCATGCGATGTCCATAAGAACGGATTCGGAGAGTACCTGTCATGATCATAGGTACGAGGCAAGACAAACCGTCCCTCTTCTTTGTTTCATTGATGACCTGATGAATTTTTAAGCGGCCAAGATATAGTAATATTGTTGACACAGGGTCAAGTGTGAGCCTACCCCGGCCCTATGTCAGTCTTTGCGAGACCAGGGATGTTTAGGAGATATCCGATTGGCGGCAAATACAAACTTGCAAGGCACACCGCGTGCGAGGGTCGGCCGGCGGTTTGTAAACCTTTTCAGGTTGATGTACTCGTCCGAGGGTAGTATACCCGAGACTTGGATGTTGTTCTGGGGGTAGTCTATCTGACAATTCATGATCAACGGGCTCATCAGCATAAATATCCTATCATTGTTCGGTAGTGCGGTGAAACAAGTTGGTACGTAACGTTGGACACGCGGCCATCGGTGACATCGTTAATTAAATGTTTCATGACCCTCCATCTTGAAAAACGGCGGTTCAGGGACAGCTTTCAGAAACCTGGTGCGTCCGAGGAAAACGCCATAGGCTGTCAAACCCAACGGCCACATGCCAAATCGCTTCCTCCATTTCGTTACCCCAAAGACGACCCTTTCATTCCCTACCCTCATTCTGCATTCTGCATACCCGCGTAACGTTACATACCCCGTCATTCTGGTTGCCGTTCCATTATTTATCTGGTACCGCCCTCGTCACCCGCTTTGCCGTATATAGAGTGAGTATGCTCGTAACTATTCATAACATGTTTCAACAACCCGTACCCCCTCAGCCGCGTGGCGACACCTTTGTGAAGGCAGACGAACAGTTGCATTTAGGTGAGGAACACACTCCACGCATAGAAGAGGAAGATAATTAATTATCCCGCAAGTTGTGCGGCCACCTGCCACAGAAATAGCACATCAAGGCCTCTTCAGATTCCGTACTGGGGCGTACTCCTCACTCGCGCAGTCATCTCCCGCCAACATAGTAGTCCCCCGGGTCACTGCATTCCACGCCAAACTGTCCCCACGATCATTATCGAGATATTTGTCTTCCCCATCAACCCAAGTGTCGAAGCCGAGTTCAGAGAGTAAACACCAGACTCAGAAAGTTGGTCCAAACAGCGACATGTCGGTCAATGCGGACGCGTCCGCGGACTCTAGTGCGAGATTAGCCGAATGTGGAAAGCTTGACACAGTTTGGTCCACCAATGATTCCTATCTTCCCCGCGCCAAACCGCCTCCGCCGCTAAAACGCATCAAACACCGACGGGGTCATTCTGAGGAATTAGACCCGCAAGTTCATGATGCACCAATTGATCAGAACAACAAGCCCGTCGTCCGGCTCGGACGCGCATTGACGCGGTTGGGCAGTCGGGCGAGCAATGTCTCGCGAGCATCCAGCGTTTCCGATGTCTCTTTTGCACCGTCCAGGTTCGAATCTAGCTGGAGATGGATGCCTCCGGTCAGCTGGGCTGGACCTCAGCCGTCTAGAAGCGCATCAGTATGCATGAGACCAGTTGGAGGGTTCCTGCCCGGCAGCAGGAACAATGTCGAAAGGGGCTGTATACAGGGCGGCAGTGATGGTCACACGCGAGTTCCCGCCGATCTCAGACACGTTCGGTCACTCAAGAGGCTGTGGTCTGTTCATTTGACCGACGTTAGGGTGCCAGAAGAACAAGTTTTTCACACCCAACGAGGGTCTTCGGGCCTCACAGTGACGGTACAAGTCAGCGAAGGCGAAGGATGGCATGAGAGAGAGGTCGCTGACGTCATCCCGATGCTAAGGGAACTCAGGGAAGGGTAGGAGGCGGCTCTTGGGTGTCACTGGAAATGTTGTTGCACGCAGGTCGTCAAGCAACTGGTGTATTTTGTGCACAAGGAAAAGCACACAGTTTACCAAGGAACTTGGTGCAAGCTCAGCGTCATTGTTGCAATCGCAGTTCTTTGTTCCTGCTTTCCGCGTGATTGTTCTAATCTGTCAAGCAGACGACGCAAATGATTTCTTTGTGTGGCGGTGGGAGGCGGGAGGTGTCACAGCCTTGGGCGAGCCGTAATCGATAATCTCATTCTTGGGGCGTCCCCTACACTGCAATCCTCGCTCGACGTAGCAGCCGAGGGCCGCAGCCAGTCCCAAGTGACGACGGAACGAAATGGCAGCGGGGGACTGGGTTGAAGGGCGGGGAGGTGGGTACCGGACTGTCACTGTACGGGCAGTGCTCGGCGATCCCCGGCGCCGAGCATTAATTAATGTACATTTCAATTGAGCAGAGTGACAATATAATCGAGCCTGGGAAACCACATTGATTAAGTAAATTTCACACGGCTGTAGACTCTTCTATAGGGGCTCGCTACTGCGTCCCGCGTTCGTCCGCCGGGCCGTTTAGCAATTGCAAGCGGGGTCCGAAGCTCCCCGGCGTGAGACACATGTATACGTACTTTTGCTCTGACGGGGAGCCGCCTGAATCTATGACTGGGCCAGAGAGAAATTTTAACTTGTTTCTATATCGCATTGGTTAAATATTACATAATCAGCACCCACGCGATCACATCAGGCGGCCGGTCCCCGTCAATCAAGTTCACCACCCATAGACTATTGATATCGTTCAGCCGACCTCCTCCCACGAAACCATGGCTGCGAAGCAAAGCTTGCCATTGTTCCATGACAGGCTGAGGCACTAACACGCGAACGTACCTGCATCTAAACATCCTCTTGGTATACGCTGTGCGCACTCATCGGACCGCGTCATTGGACGGAAGCACTGGTGGAATAGATAATCGGCCCCCCCTTATCCGGTGTACTGACTCGACGCGGCCCTACGACCCTATGAACGAGCCCCAACGTGATTCCGAGGTCCAGCGGGTTTCAACACTAAAATGGACGTTGTCCAGAAATGGTGTGCCTTATTTTTCTGCAGCAGCTGACTAGCCCCTTCTACCCATTCCCTGGTCACTCCATACCGACCTTGCTCACTGTACTTCATATTGCGGATGTGTGTACTCTGCGAGAGCTGTGCCGACAGCCTTCTCGGCCTCTTTCGAAGGTGTTGGCTTAGTCTATTGGCGCCGGCTCCCTCGATTGCTGTGCCATCAAAGCGGTGTACTACCCCACGGCATCCTGCGCCTCTCCCCCGACGTTCCAATGAGCAAATTCTCGCGTCGGAGCAGCCCCGCATTGGCGGTGAGCGACCACAGCCTCCGTGCGTACCGTCCACGGGTGCTGCGCTAGCGTCGTCTCTGCTCCAGTGCGTCGGCCGGGAAGTGAGACTCCGCGATATCAAGTCCATGTTAACGTGATGCACTGGAAGTCCTAAGATGGACAACTTTCGATCTGCGCATTCCATCATCCATCCCTTGCCGCCACACCACCCTCGGGAACGGCCTCGGAATATTTAAAGCACTCGTTGTGTTTGCTGCCACATGCCCCTCCTTGTCTAGCACCCCCCATCCACCATGTCCTCGCATCAAGAGTAGGTGCTCGTTATGTAGTGGGTCGTGGGACGTTGACATCCTGGTACAGCCCGGATTACTATCCCGATGCGGGTTCAAGTTATTATTATGAGAGTGGCCCAGAGCCCTCCGTTTCGGAGCAGTCCTCTCATCCACAACCATACTGGCCAGCGACCGCTACAAATGACGACCAGACCGGTTATTCTCAACCTGGACAATCTATGGACCCAATCGGAAATTCACTGGGGATTTTTGATGCACAGGTATGTTTGTGCCACCATTTTCACAACGCCACACTTTCATAACGCTACACTTCTCCCACCCTCCCTGACTCGCAGGATGATAATTATTTCCTCCACCCCACCTACTCTCCACCGAGTACCTCGTTCCAGGGCGCCGGTATCGAGACTGATACCCCGTATTTTAATGTGAAATCACATCTCCCTTTGGTGCTGCACTTACTGATGACCTCTCTCGTTTAGGACGACATTCCTTTCACTTCCTCGTCCTCTCATGACTTTGAAATGGATTATAGACGTTCTCAGAACCACTATGGTCACGCTTCTCACGAACCAGTTCACGACTACCTCGATCAATCTTTTGTACAGGGTGCACACCAGATGAGCGGCGGCTTTGCAGGCTCTTCCAGTGTATATCCTGCACAGAATATTTTTACCCTTCAAACTTCTCAAATCCCCTCAGCACCTGCGTATCCGTACCCCTCATCAACACAGTTCCCCTTCCCTGCTCCCGGCGGAACTATGTACCAGACCGACACCGGACCTGCACGGCCCATCCCTGATAGCCTGATGCCCAGTGTCATTAGCACAGGGAGGACGGATTTTCCTAATGCGGATACTGGGCACAGCCATCCATCCCGTGCGGTGACGCCTCCCAGCCAGCCTTCTGCCCCTGGCCCAAGCCATCCACTTCCGAGTTCGGCCGAGAAGAAGCGGCCATTGCCACAAACTGCCGATGAGCGATCTGAGACTGTGAGTGCTGTATCCCAGTGGATGCGCCACAGTACAGCTGACACAGAATCAGACAGCACGGAGAGTGCTTCCTCGCCGCGACGGAGCAACGGGTGTGCATCCCATGCCCTCGGGTTCTCACAGGCGTAGCCGTAGTATCTCAGGCGTCCACGGGCGGGGTCCTTTGATTCCCCAAGAGCGCTATACAACCAGTAGCATGTCGTCGCACAGACAGGACCAACCACCCCCTATCACATTTCATTTGGAGAACCCGGACCAGGTTGGGATCCCGGTCGTTGATCTTCTGAATAATGGAGATAGCCTTGCGCGCATCCGGGATTCCACTCAGGCTTTTAGTCACAAGACGCAGACGTTCACTTTGCGTGTCCAGGTAAGCCCGCCTGGTTTGAGCGATCATGACTCGTGTGGCTGAACATTCAACCGCCTGGATTCTAGTGGCCGGGGTACAAACCATGGTCTAAGACAATTTCTGCCTTGGATTGGACAGGCTCGCGGGCTCCTATCACACGGGTGAAACTTGCAAAGGTGATTGCAGCATCCATCCGAGATCTGATCGAGGTCAGTCATGATTAGCTCTAGAAGTTGTATGTATGCTGACTTTTCTCGCTAGAAATACAACGACGAACCATATGACCCCGATTACGCAGAGTGGCATGTCGGCCCAAATGGCATTCAGCTCGATCGGATCTGTCTCGTTGCTGTGCATTGCGTGTCGAAGGGTAGCTGGCAGCCCGAGCTATGTTTGCTTGAGCCTCGTCGTTAATGCCATCCGGCCCCAATTATTCCTCTTTTCTGGTTTCTTACAGCACCCCATCGGACTGCGCATAATCCTTTGATTTCAACATTTTATTTCGTTTATCTCGGCATGTATCCATCACTATTTCTCTTCTGGAATTTTCTCTGTAGTCAAAGGTATACTCCCTTGGTAATTGCCTATTCATACTGATTTCTTTCCCAACAGTCCTTCGTCGCATTCTTCGCTTCACTGGCCACATTCAACCCATTATTTCGCATCACCTACTAATTAGAGATGCATTCTCACAACAAGGTATAGCATAGGCATCGATGATCGCGTCTGATTCATTTTTCTCGCTCCATCTTCACTCTTGATTCTTACTTGGCACGAATTTTCCCCGTCATGATATTTTAATCTGTTTTTTTTTCTTGTACATGCGGTTCTTTGGTTGTAATCGGTGTATATATGGAATCATATTTGCGCGCAGCTGGGTTGCGTTGGCGGAATATACATACGTCGGGTGAGCGAATATAATCGGGTCGGACTCGCGGAGACATCCTCACCAGTTCGGGATAGTCGCGGGGTTACTTCGCTACTTTCGTAAACTGGCCTCGTGAAAGCCCCTTATATAGAACCGACAGAATTATCACCTCGATCGCTGCGCAATTCTGCTGCGATCGCGCGCTCTAGGAACAGTCCTCTTGATCACCGTTTTGTTCGCCGTGCGTCGACGGCGCAGCCAGCAGACCGTTGAACTTCCCAATAATCAACGCCACGATGCGAGACCCATCGCTCACGTTTACCCTCTCACATTCCGTTCCCAAATTCGGTCCAAGAGCAGGTCGACTCGCGTTCACCCGCGATGATGGCACCGACGATGCGTCATCGACGAGCACGAGCACGGGCATGAACGACGCGACGGCGACCATCACGATGGACACACCCAACATCATCGTTGGTACCCGTCGCGGTATCGTACCCCACCTCTCGCGAGATCACACCCGTGGGTCCGATGCGATCCGGTGGATAAACGTGCCGTTCGAGTCCTTGTGAGTATCTGTCGTTTTCTTTGCCTTGCCGACGATCGGTCTCCCGCTGACTGATGTTTGGTGCGTTATGCTGGGCGTTGTAGTCTGGAGCAAGTTCCCCCGATTCCGACCTTGCAGCACGGTCCATACCCGTTGCACAGGTTCTTGGGGTTCGACAAAGATCGGCACATCGCATCCCTCTGCCTCCGAGATCCTCTCGACACGCGCGAGATGCCGCCCAACGGAAACACATACGTGTCTGCAACCTGCGTCCGGGGTGTAAAGAAGGTCTGCTCTTCGTCCTCGGTGAAAACCATTCCCATTTTCGTCTGATGCACGGTCATCGACGATCGGTCGAAATAAAATAAAAATATTGGGGTAAACTAGGTCACTCTGTCGGACTGGCGCGCGTATGTTCACAAGATGCGACCGGACGTCGTCTTTGCGCTCACCGACACGCCGTTCACGCCGCCTCCGTATTCTCAAAAGCGTATGACGAAGAGCATCGAGCGTAGTGCGATATGGGTCGCGGACATACTCCGGCCGACTCTTGGCGACGACACTGGCTCGTCTGAGCTGGACACGTCTCAGCAGTCACAACGCCCGCTCAGTATCTTTGTCCACATGGCGGGCGGAACCTCGGCACCCGCACGCAAGACGTTTGCCTATGAGCTTCGGGAGACGCTTCACGGTCACGAAGCGGAGGCTGTGCGGCCACTCCGATGCCTTGACGAGGGTATATCTGGCTACACGTTCGACCTCGCCGTCTTGCGCGACATGACGCCGAGTCCAAGTACGTCACAGTATCAAAGCCTGCATGACGACTTTCTCCAATTGGAGGGTCCAGAGGCACACACCCTGAGCACGGCGGGAGGGGCAGGCTTGTCGGCGTCGAGCGTGTTACCCGTCGAAACCGAGCTGTCCGACCCACCGAGCATCACGTCCCTGCTCAAGGCATCGCTTGCGGAGCTTCCCGAGCAAAAACCGCGCCTTGTGACAGGAACACGATCACCTCATGAAATGCTCCGTCTCATTCGGGACGTGGGCATCGATCTGTTCGACGTCGGGTGGGCGATGGACGCTGCCAACGTTGGTGTCGCACTCGACTTTTGTTTTCCGGTGCCTGCAGGCGACAGCGCAGTAGATGGGCAACAGAGCCTTGGGCACAACCTCTACGACCTCGTCTATGCATACCAGTTTGAGCGTCTTGCGGATATGTTCGTGGGTGCGGGAGAAAGTGTGGGTGGAATTGCAATGCAGCACCGCGTTTGCCCATGCATCGCGTGCTCACCCCGCTCGCCATCCTCGCACATTCTACACAGCACCGTCGATCAGCAGTCGTACGCGACCACCAACGGCGGAGAAGCGAAGGCGCAGTATCAGAAACCGTATAGCCGGGCATACATCCATCATCTCCTTCACACGCACGAAATGTCCGCGCACACGCTCCTCGTAGCACATAACCTTGCAGTAGTTTCGGCGTTCTTGGCGGGCGTGAGACAAGTGTGGTTAGGGAGCGAGAATGAGAGTCCAAACGCAGGATTCGCACTCGAGGTGGAGAGGTTTAGCTGTGCTTATGATGAGAGTGGGGAGTTGTTCATTGCCGCTAAGAAAGACTGGGAACTCGTCGACAGGGCAAGAGGGAAAGGGAGGCTCGGAAAGGAAAGGGTGAAGCAAACGATGACCAAGGTAGGTGACAAAGGGCAAGATAACTTGAACGCTGTTAGCAACGAGTAATAGTTGGCGGGAATTAGACGCTAAATCATGTACGCTCCCAAACGTTGCTGACTTTTAGATCTCACGTACCCACCAAGTCATCGTCGTCACCGTCGGGCGAACAAGATGAACGTACCAGTCACTCTTGCTCAAACACTGTGCAAATCAACCAGGAGGAAACACCGAATCAAGTCTTGGGTACGAAGGTATTACTCTACACAACGCAGTATCTCTATCCCTTGAAGAACGATGTCGAACGTGTCAGTGCGAGGGAAACAAATGGCAGGAAGAATCTACCTTTGGTGCCTTGCAAGTGTCATTTGCGCTAGTCTCGACGAGCTCGTGCGCGCATACTAGTGGTGTGACTCTGCTTCTCTCGCGATCTGAATAGCGTACGGGTTCTTTGGATCCTTGGCGTAGGCTTCCGCTAAGGTGGGGTGAATCTCGAGAGGTCAAAGAGGAGGCTAGTGAGACGTACAACGAACACCCAGTTCTTGCAACTGGCCGACGAGGTAAAAGGTGATGGCAGAAGAGGCGATGAAGGGCGCCAATGGCCTCATGACCTGTGTCGGGACGACAGCAAAATGTATGGCACCGGGTTGGTTAGTTCGTGGTCCACACATGAGGGCGGGTTGTATGGACGGCACACGAAACATGCGCAACAAGAAAAAGACAGATGTCAGTGATGGGAAATCAGCGACGGGATGAGACATACAGGCGTGTTGAATCGTCCCCTCCAGAACAAAATGTATTGCAACATTTTTTCTTATTTTATTCGCTCGAGAAGGGATCGGGTTGAGGTTGGACTGAAGAAGTTCAAACGAGGACGAAGGGTCAAACCGGGAACGGAATGCAAGTATGTAGTTCCCACGTATGTTTTCGCTCCTCCTCTATGCTCGCACGGCGAGCTAAATCATTACCATCCCTCCCCAGTGGCATCAGCCAGTTCTCGTCAACAGTACACAGTCACAAGAAGCATACAGATCATTACGCGACTCTCTGTGTCCCAAGGTCTGCTACCAAGGCACAGATCAAGGTATAGACCAGCGCTGTCCAATAATCCCCTACTGACCGAATGCCACATAGTCGAACTACTATCAAGTGAGTTCACCGATATTATTAAAACTCGCGCATCACACACACCAACGAGGGGCTCAGCTGAGCAAGGAGTGTCATCCAGATATCGCCAAGGACAATGTTTCACAAACCAGGTTTCACGTCGTGAGCGAGGCGTATGCTGTCCTGGGTGATGACAGAAAACGGCACGTCCCTCGATTTTGTTGCGAGTTCATCCTGCCTTTTTACTCAAACCCTCTCTCTCCAGGCGTGCATATGACCGCTCTCTTGGCTCCCCATTTAGTGCGGTCCATTCGCCAGGACAGCATCCCCAAGCGACGACAACCCGGCCCTCTCAGCAGCCTGGCTTTAAACACCTTTGGCCCAACCATCCCAGAAACCGCGCGCGAGATCCCATGTACGGCCATCCCCATGCTGCACGCCACGACCACCTCTACGGAAACGCGCACGCGAGCAATCACACGCATCAGCGTCCTCAGTCAGGATCACAAACTCAGGGCTCACACAGAGATCCATTTTCGGATCCGTTCGTACAGAGAGCAACAGGTCATCGCCGGGCTGGGTCTGGAGCCGCTTCACAGTCAAGCGGTGCTCGACCAAACTCCCACCAATGTGAATTTGGGAGTGCACATCGGACCGCGTTGGGTGGTGAGGGAAGACGTCGCTCGGCAGCCAATGATCGCCCAACGCAAGACGAAGCCACAGCAGAGAGTGGGATGATGCGTGCGCTCGGGGCAACGGGGCTCGTCGGTGTTATCATACTCGTTGCTACAATTGGGGGTAATTCGAAACGAACATCATAAATATGCGCTGCAATGCGATACGGCTAGATCCTTGGTGCGCATCCCCCAGTTCTACAACGACAAGGAACGAATATAGGACCTTTCAAGAGGGTGCATAAATTGCCATATGTTTGATGTGCTCTTGCCCCACAATCGGACCAGGCGGAACAAACTTCATTCTTGTTGTACACGTTGCTCCGGCGTACATAAGCGGCTATCAAGGGTGTCGTGAGTAAAGAAAACACCAATCATATCATACAACCCAAGTCAACACCAAACGCTGAACGCGAGGATGGCTCGTAACCCTAGTAGCGGTCCTTATCGGCCACTTTTTTAACCCAAGTTTCGCCAACGTATATAATCGGTTTGCCATAATAGTATCGAAAAACGAGCTCCTCTCCTTCGGGAACGGAAGACACCACGGGCTCGAGAATCGGTGCGCGTAGGTCTCGCTGCACAGGGTCCGCGGTAAGGAGCTCGTTAACAGCCTCGCGGTCCACAAAGGTAGGCCCACGCGCACCCTCGTCGAGATAGTGGACCAGCGGACGCTGCTCGCAACCCGTTTCGTCCGACAACACCTTTTGTGCCGATAAATCCGTGTTTGCACGAAGGCAGCACTGCGATGCCGTCCCCTCCCTCATGGGGTGTACCACAGCCGGAATGTACCCTGAATATGAACGCCGTGTCTCTGTCCGAGGACGCATCCTCTCCCAAGGCACCCACGCATCTTCGTCATCCTCGAACTGTGGACCCCAGTTAAAGTTGTGTCCGCCGGATGGATCGTCTGGATCTACGTTCTCGTTCTCTCTCCAGGGAATTTCCAAGGTGAGAGTGAGCGAATTGGCGAGAGTCTCGTAATGTGTTTCAAAGGTAGGAATGTGTGCATCATCCACATCGACAGAAATCGTGAATGGTGCGCTCGTCGTTGTAACAGTCTCGTTTGCTTTGATCTCGTCCGAGGTTGAGTTTGGCATTATGACGGTGACTTTAGGGCTATATGGAGAACACTGTCGACCCCGGAAGACAATGGTTTTCTGTTTGTCGCTGTGTGACGTTACACGCAACGCAGACGGTGGTAGGAAACGGGACATCGAAGGACCATTGGCACCCGTCATATTGTATTCGGTAGCCCATTTCGGTGACGAGTCCGGAATTACGCAGGCCGTAACATTCAACGGCACCGAGAACGTGCGTGGCAGCCCGGTCCGGGTAACGACTGCGGTGACAACCTGACTCTTTGTTCCTAGCGTAGTACAATCAACGGGGGAACTGCACGAGTTGACCAGGTCATACCCGCAAAAAACGTCAAGCCAGAGTCTGTAGTGATTTCTATTGAATAGTTGACAAGGCTCTGTCTCGTATCATGGAGTGGTTTGAGTGCTACAGTTGCTGAAGTCGGCCCTTGGGAGGCATAAGCAGGATCATATAAGGGCTGGAAAGCTGTGATTCCTGCAATTATCTCTTTCGTCGTTCCATTAGAGAAAAATATCTGAGCAAAGTATTCGTATGACGACTCTGCATACGCAGCCTGCAGCGCGGAGCATGAGGGTGCATCTGCTGCCATGTTCAAAATAAACTGACCTCTCGTTCCGCGGGAAACCACATTGTACCTCGCAGTTTGTCAGGAACCGGGGGAAAGTTTGTTGACGGAACGAGGATCGAAAAGTCTTGTACAGCGTCACGAAGAGCACCATGGTCCCCGTTCCCCATGTTGATGGGTTGCGTCGTTTCAAAGACTATCCTCGCCTCTTCTCGAACGATCCATAGAGTCTTATTCGTGATGAATTTTTCATATGCCTCTTCGACACTTTTATTGACAAAGCGCGACGGCCCCAATGTCCAAGGTGACACATTCGAGAGGTCGTATCTCGCACGTTCGGGATTCAGTCGTTCCACATCTTCTCGGGAACGCCTGTTTGAATGAGAGTTAACAGTGTGGAAAGGACTATAGGCGATGGCAAGAGCCACCATACAAGGCTTTCACGAAAGACCTTTCCTTGAATCGTAGTCCCAGCGAAACATTTTCGATAGCGGGACACTCAGCGCTAATCTTGACCCTGGCGTCACCGTGTACGATGGCGTTCGGAGTGAGGTCAGGCGCTCTGACCCATGCTTTCGCGGTACACTCAGAAACAGAAACAGTACTTCCGTAAGCTGCACCCAACAGGGAAAGGAAACCAAGGATGCACTGGAATGACTTCGCGCGCATTGGTCCAAAGATGAGGGAGTGAGAGGAAGGAGGAGTTGAAACCCTGCATTGCACTTATACACCTGCCACATTTTCCCGCCATTCATCAAATATCAGTTAGTTGATCACATAGACGTTCCCAACATACCAGCGCTCACCTTCCACATAAAGATGGTGATTGATGAATGCTGTACTGTGCGCAGTCCTTTGTCATCAGAGATGAGTTAGTTAGTTACTGTGTCCGTGGCGAATAACACCCGTGGGAAGTGCATGGCAACGAGAAAGTGCCAGGGCGGGGAACTCCGAAAGAACGCCCTCTACTAGGGCTCTGTCTCCTAGACCTCCCAACCTAGGAGTGCATTTTACTGTCGTTCTCACATGACTTGTCATCATGGGAAAATGACATCTACTCAACAACTGCTCGGAATTCGTTGGTGACAGTACTTTTTGAGCAGAGGATCAGTTTCCGGCCTTCCGCATTGACCGGTAGCGAAAAAACCACTTTTTGTAAATCTAAAATTCTCGGGGCTCCGAAATCCCGAAACCCCAAAATATCAAAATCTAAAAGTTACTTATAATAGGTCGTCTTCGGTCAGCTCGTTAGGGTGCTCTCCTGTGTTTTCCGAGTCGATTGATATCTTTTCCGGCGAGTTCCAGGCAGGCGTTGACCGAAGGTGAGGCCTTGAGGTACGTTTTTTGACATAATCACCAACTTGCCTGAAAAGGACAGTAAGCTTACGAAGGCGTTTGGCCGCCGCCGGCTTGTTAACAATTGACAGTCATCGTACTGCACTGGACAGTTGCATAGCTCAGCGACGGGATGCCAGTCAAACGGTTACCAGTCTGGTACCGAGTCTGCTTGGCCATGACTACAATATTGATCGCCTCTCTCTCAGCAACGTTACGACTGGGCTGTAAATCAATAAACGGTGGTATTTAATTGCGTTCAGCTATTCGCCGAGTGTGTCTGTATAATACATCCGCGTTCTATGGGTTTGTGCAGAGTGATTGCTCCCGATCAGGTAGCCCTGAACTCGAGGACCGCAGACTCAGCGAGATCGTACACTTTCTCCAGCCGCAGGCCGGATGCAGAACTGTAAGAGGATGTCGGCAATATTACACCAAACAGGAAACAGATCACAGGCAGACACTCACCCCAGCTCAATCAAGTCGTTCAGCGTTCTCTCCTTCGAGTTGTGTATAAACCACATGTTTAGGTCCAATTGATATGCCCGATTGCTCCCATGCCCGAAGTTAGGCAACAGTGGTTCGGGCGCGGCACCTACACCAAATAATTCCGCATTGGGATCACGGTAAGGCGGGATCAGGACATAATTGTCTATTTGCACCAACGGAAATCAGATGTGTCGGGTCGAATAGGCAATCGGTGTGGAAAGAATAGTAAAGGGAATTAGGGACATACGGATCAGTAATCGACTGTGGGGAGCCATGGCCTTCCGCATGTTCTTCATGATAACCGTAGCTTCCGCGTCAGGCCAGTCGTGAATTATGTTACGGAGCTAAATGAACATCAAAATCCGCTCAATGCGAAGGGGAATTCAGAGCATCGGTACTTACATAGTATACATCCTGACCTTTCACAGGAGATTCTACAAGGAAGTTGAGGGCGACGAATTCAACCTGGTTGTTTTCCAGCGCTTCAGGCGAGTCCTTTGCCCAGATCTATGTCATAACACGGTCAGCCTTCCGTAGTCGACTGACGCACGGACATAAAGGTAGTCGTCTCGCAATGCATGGAGGAAGTAATCTACATAAAGACATGCTCACATCTTTCGCGCTAGCCAAAACCCCAGGCAGGTCATGATTGAATATTTTCAGATGCGGGTACATTCTTGAGAGGGGTATGGAAACTGTCCCGACACTGGCACCGATGTCGCAAACGCTCTTCACCTCATTCCACGGATAGTCTGTCAAGTGATCTGTTGATCGGTCAGGAGAAACCAAGCGACTATCCACTGACGGTGCAAAACAGAAAGAGAGCCCATGACTTGGTTAACCCCGGTCATGGCACGATGAAAGTTCTGCTCAAGTATGAGACCCTGACTCATACAACGACGGCACATTCTTACCTGGCGTTTCTCAGCCTGAACATGTCTCGGGATCAGCAAACGGACACGGCACACGAATCAACCAGAGATCATCTACACGGCTTACTTACATCCCGGTCTATCCAATCGAAGAAAGTACCCTTGAAACCCTGCTGCCTGAGTGCATACATAACGGGTGACTTGTCTGGATCAGAATTTGTCGCATAATCTGGGTCTGCCATCCATTCGTACACTGCAGCTACACCCTTCGATACATCCTCCGCTTGGATGCGCAAGACGGCGCTGACGTCACAAGTTGAGAGTGTCATAAGTGAGATGCGGTTGTTTGCAAAAATATTTGGCTCGACTGGGGTAGGAGATGTGTCAAGATGTGTAAAAATGTGTGAGATGGAGAGGGAAGAAAAAACCCTACCTTCGGTGAAACATCCCTTGGTGGCAAGAAAGCGAAGTATGCGAGCAAGTTTACCCTTCTCTAAACCGACCAGCTTGACAAGGTCATTGACATGAAGGCCCTTTGGGTACTTCTCTAGTGTATCTGCGACCCTTGCGCGCAGAACAACGCCCGTACACACCCCCTCAAACGACATTGTCATCTTAGATAGCATAAGCATCACTCAGTCACGCTCTTCGTCGAAATGCAACTCACATTGGTGAGGGTGTGCTGAGGTGGTGCCAACGACGCACATAACTGCTGGCAGGCACCCTCGAGCACCCTGACAGCTCTCTTCAATGCAACGGTGTCGGTTGCAATATCGATGGGGTGATATGTCTTTGAGTGAATAGTAGGGACTTCATTGCCACCCCTCTTGTACTCGGCAATGGCTTGGCGAGCCGACGTGTTGATCATGTCGAGGAGAGCTTCGAGCTGGGCCTCAGCAGACATTGTTAAAATCAATAACGGGGAAGCAGGTGGAAGAGAGGGTGGATTAGAAGGCGCTCTGACCATTCCCTATCCTTTTAAGCCTCAGGCTGATAAACCACTGAGGACTTTGCGTAAACTCACCATCCCAATGTAGCACATTACCTGACAATGTGAGAGAAGCTTGAGGACAGGATGAAATATCGGGAGTGGTTACCCTGATGAGTGCAACGGACAACGGGATCGGCGTCTATATGACTGTCAGTGTTGGGCTCCCGGATGAGTAAAAATTTTGTGCATGACAGAATGGAAAAACATTGGTCCTGATAAGATGGCTTTGCCTCACAGGAAACAGTTCCGATGTGGATGAGGCAATACTATGGCGTAAAATCCCTGCGTTTACTCCCACCACGTTTCTTAGTGCGCAGCACCCGTACTTTTTGTATGCCGCGCCTGTTTTATTTTATACGCCGTGTTTTTTGGTTGCCGAAAAATGGGGGTTGGCTCTGATGCTCTTCATTGCGAATAGACAGTTGATTCATAGGAGCCGCATCAACATCAGCACCGACCTGTATGTAAACGCGGAGGTCAGGGTCTAAACTTCGAATTTCATGTGAGGTGACCTGGCGGGGTGCAGGCTACGCTAATATGTGAGGTGTTTGTCAGGACGAACGAACAGATGTATTCAATTGGTTTAGTCTTACGAGTTCCTTCGCCCGACAAACACGGAATCAGTGCGAGTAGTTGAGGTAAGGCGGCTCCACTCGTGAGCAGACCGATCAGCGCTGAAACGCCCCATCCCTGAGACCACATGGGCTCTGTTGATTGAGGTCTAGTTACCCCATTACCCAGTCGTTATCTTTGATGCCGAAGTCTACCAAGGCTAGTCTGTCGTTACGCGAGGCACCGCAGAGCACGATGGTTCTGGCTTCCATACCAAGCTGAGCCGCCCGGCGTCGACTCAGGACACCGCAAGTTCTCCGCTTGTTCGTTCGGCGCGCTGTTGATGTGCGAGAGATATCTTTCGCCTTGAAGGGACGCAGTCAGTCAAGCGACGCAACCTCACTGCTGAAACTTTGGCCGATTCGAGGCATGCTCGCCAGGTTGCAGTCGTACGGTATTGTTCCAGCGCCTGCTCAAGACCTAGCCAAAAACTCCACATGGGTCCCATCTCTGAGTCACCGCAGTCCGAATTAGATGATCAACTCGTTAGATTGTCTTGTTGGTCCCGAGGCAGTCGGTGATGCAGGAGTTGGGCAACGCTTTTGATGCATCGAACGGGAAAAAAAAAGGAAGTTATGGTATCCGACTCCGATCGGGCTGCAAAGGTGGATCCACCACAGCTTAAGCTTGAAGGAAATGAAATGTTGGAGAGTTGAGTGTATAGCTGGGGTGAGTCGGAGATGTAGACAAGGGTACACTACCAGCGGGATCTGGAACGACGGACTATACGTTGTACTACCCATGACCTTGCCGAGCAAGGTGACTATCGAGCCCACACCACTACAGTGCACCAAACGATTGGCAGAAAGCAAAGATTGACGTAGCTGGCACAAACCCGCCATATAGTGCCGATTGAATCTGGGCGGCAAGTGATCCTAGGAATAATAAAACCCAGTAGCTAGATGCTCGAACAGCTCGGACGTTGAGATGGTACATACCAGCTGCCACGCCCACCTTTTTGAACCCCACCAAATGTACAATACCTTTTCCTATCGGATGAACAAGTAATACGCCCAACACAAGAATTATGAGGGCGAACATAAGTTTAGGGTGGGAGACAACTAGGTTGAGAACGTAATCCGGATTAAGCTTGCGAAGAGCAACCGCTGTCAAGACTCACCAAAGTTCCTCGCCTTCTGCCAGGCGTCTACAACATGAGGCCATATTGTGTCATACAAGTAGGAGCCGGCCTCCCTAGCAGCCTCAAAGAATCCCCACAGTACGTCGGAGAGGAGGCGAAGCCACCCTTTCTCATTCTTGGGGATGCTGATTTTTCGAGCTGCAGTCATGGTAGAGTGGTAGGGACTGGGGCAAAGGTACACGACATCCTTGCGACGCGGCCTCTTGTAGATTTTTATGGCGCCAAAATAAGTCTGCGTTCTTTCTTTGCTCTGACTCGTGCATGAGCCTCGGAGGGTAACGCAGATCGAAAGAAAGTTAGCGTGAAGCAATCGAGATACTCGAACAGAGAAGCGGGATCATTGACCTGAGGTTCATGCTTCGCTAAATGGCCGGGTAAGCTGCGCGAGAAAATTTTCTCGGGATCCTCAACCATGGACCATGTGTGCTGGACGGTGGACAGGTTCGGCGTTAGGTCATAACGAAGCCTGAAAACCTTCTTGTATCCAACTGGAGTGATGAACAAACCACGAATCCCGACCGTTCATCGATGCTACGAAGTCGTGCCTCGTACGCGTACAGCCGCTGATGGACTGATGTCCCGTAGACACGATGGACTCTATCTTTGCACGTAATGGTATCCGAGAGGCATACCATCCTCCCGCAGCGACGGCCTCACAAACCCATTTCGGCAGAAGACGGATAGATATGAATCCGTGGTGATCTCTTCAGTGTGCGCACTACTAGATGGTAATCGAGGGAAAGAATTTCGCGTAGTCGAACCGCGTAGCGCCCTGTTCTAGCAAAGATAATCCAGAAATCAGCTTCCGATGGGAGTGGGAGATAAACAACAGTGATCCTGTAAGTTTTCCACGAACAACCTTTCCTCCAGACGCACTTCTTTGACGAACAGCTTTGAACTTTATGGGAGCGTCCTTTGTTCCTACTCCCGTTCAATGTTTCGTGCACTGACATCAGGCAGGGGACCCAATCTTATCTCAAACCTAGCATCACCATATACAATCGTATTCGGAACAAGATTGTGTGCACCTGATTCAGCAATGGAGGCGGTGCTCCGTGATTTGTGAGTCGCACCCAGTGGGTATGGATGATGCCCCCGGGGTCACTGGAAAGGACTCTTGTGCGTTGACCCCAGACGGTGAAGCAGAGGATAGAAGCCACACTCGCAGTGTACTTGAACACTCGGGTCCGTAAACACCCGTCGGGCACGATTGCGTTTCAGCGGATAGACGATCTCTTTCCTGAATATTGTCCCGGCGTTCGCATAACCGCGTACTCTCATCGCTCAAGGTTGTATTTGACCCAAAGACAATTGAGTCAGCTGGCACAAGCAACGCATGAAAACGTGATGTTCATCGAATGAACGGCCACTTAGCACCCAGCCACCCTTGTACAGGGAGCTGGATCACTGCATGTATGTCTGAAGTTCAAACTCACTATTTTCCTTGGGAGATCTGACCTGACAAGGGAATGATCGATCATTTAGGGTCCCTCCGCGCAAACCCTCCGAGCAAAAGTTCGTCTCACCGGAGGTTCTGATTCGGAGTCGTAGGATCGACGACCTTGAACGTCATCCACCCAACCATAGTGAATATGAAATTTCGAATAATCCGATCTTCCTTACCTGTAGCCGGTGCTTGTGATGGAACATCAAAGTGTAAGAATGTCATTTCTTTTCGAGGACGAGGAGTCACAGTTTTGGAAATTGCTACGAGCATGTTGTGACCCATGCCACCTCACCAGCGCCAACTAGAGCTTCCATAGGACCGTGTCTGGGGATGTCACTGATCCTTTTGAAACATGTACTGCCCGTTTTTCTTCGGAAATCAAAAGGCTTGGTTGTCCCCCTCAGACGTTGTTCAAGGTGGGAATATATACATGCAAACTGAGCTTGAGCTGTATGACCAAATCTATCCATTATCGGCAAGAACGGAGAAAAACTTGCTATGACATCTGAGCTAGCTCTGGAGTAGTAACAGGAGTAGGAGGTGGAATGGACTGCGAGGGGGGCTCAATCAGCATATTTCCTAGCCGTGGCGGTGATTTGCGAGTTATAAACTCGTAGGTAGTTGGTAGTTTTGCGGCACCAAGGCGCAGAGCTACGAAGGCATTCAGTCGACACGGAGGCAGGGATTATCCGAGACAACCACCTTCCCGTGCGATCTCTTCACGTATGGGCACGCCACCAACCTCGAAGATGACGCGTCCAGTAGGGACACTAGTGCACGTTGAACATCCTGCACTGCATATCAAGGGATGAGACTATACCGCGTTGCCCAGAATTCGAACGTTCCCTTGCCCTTACCCATACGCGTTTCATTACCCTTCACGTACGAAAATTCAGCACAACTCCACTCGCATACCAGACGTAAACGCGCCTTTATGCAGACAGGGATGTCAGGGAACACCCGCAGATACACCTTTGCACCTTTTACGACCTTGATGGCCCGCTTGATGACCTCTTCAGCGGTCATAAGCTGCTTTGCAGTAAACCGGATACCCTGCCCCTTTATTCTGATGCCATAATCTCCATATGCGAGTGTCGTGCCACGAGTAGATCCACCGGTAGGGATAGGAACCCGTCCTTTCTGGCGCTTGGCGTACTTGACCTTACGTGGGGCAATTTGGTTGCGGAAACGTGCACCAAAAGTGCCATTTGGAACAGACACTGATACGACCACCTGTCTGATTCTTGGCAATGCAGAAGAAAAGGAAAGGAAAGGGAACATTGCAAGTCGCTATGATAGTTGGCAGAGGCCGTGAACTTTGCGTGTTACCAAATCCACGCGACCCCCATATGCGGGGTTACTTCAATAAACCAAGGCAGCCACTGGCGCACATCTGGATTGTATCGACCACACTACAACCACGGTCGGTCGTCACGATGAGTGAGAAGAAGAGAGCATTCGAGGGCAATGGCGAGACTTCCGTTACGAAGAAACTCAGAAGGTAGTACGAACTTTCCTTTCCTCGATGCGGTTCGTGTCTGATTCGTATCGTGTTCTTTCCAGCAATGCTGTGAGTCATTTCTCCGTCTCTCAAGGTGAATTCACCTGTCGCACTTTTTTCTAACACGTTTCTATAACATTTCTGCTCTTCCACAGACACCCTCTAATGGTTCCTTAACGCCCGTGGTGAGTCTCGCCGTTTGTAGCGACGATCCCTTCCAAGCTACTGACTGCCTCATCACAGCTATCAGGAGATGCGCTCATCGCCCAAAAGCGGGCAGAAATCGCCGCCAAGGTGGCCGCGATGAGAGGCAACATCCCTGGTGTTCTGACGAAGCCTGCTGCCCCCGCGACTCCACCTGTCAAGCCAGCCAGCCCTTCCCCTGCTCCCGGCCCTGCGATGCCTGATATGGATGACCTTGCGCGCAAAGTTGCCGAAGCGAAACGTCGTGTTGCGGAAGCTCAGAGCAAACTCGCTATTAAAGATAACCCTTACATGGTGCGCCCACTGCACTGTCTTCCCGCAATTGATTGACGACCCCATGTAGTCGATGCCTCAAACTGGAAAAAAGAACAAGCAGCCGGAGCCTGCGCAGCAAGGAGCAGGTTTGAAAATGGCCGCACACCCATTGTTGCTCGAGACTACACCGGTTGCACCGCAGTCAAAGAAGGACAAGTACAAACCAATGCAGCCCAAGTTTGCCTCCATAAAGGTACGATTACCGGCTCCGCTCGTTGAGGACCTTCTGCTTACCCAGGGCCAGGCAAATATCCGTAATGTTCCCACTCCTCCCGTTGCTCCGACACCGATTCCAACTGCCGAAGTTAAAGTCAATCCCTACTCTTCAGCATCTTCGGCTGTGAAGGACAGCGGCTTTGAGGGCGCTCCAAAGGAGCGAACTGGTCGTTCATTCAGATTTAACCCCAAAGGCAAGTACGTGCAACTCGGGAATCAAATGCGACAAGAGACCCAACTGGAGGCACTGAAGCAACGTATTGCGGAGAGTGCTCGCAAAGCAGGGCTAGATTCCGAATTCGAGACTCTAGAAAAGAACATTAAAGTGAGGATTTCTACCTCTGAGCTACATGAAGCTGACTTGTTGTGTAGCGTGAGCCTCCTCCAGATGCGGAATGGTGGGATGCTACATTACTCCCGAATAAGACCTACGACGACCTTGCTTTTGGTCTTGAAAATCTCAACATTCGCACTCAGGATTCGCCCGTCACACTCTATATCCAACATCCCATCCCGATTCCCGCTCCTGGCGACAAGAACAAAGTTGGCCTCAAACCACTCAAATTGACCACCAAGGTACGCCACATCATTTATGTTTTTTTTTTGTTTCTAATTTTGTCTGCAGGAGCAAAAGAAGATGAGGAAGCAACGTCGGCAGGCCGAACTGCAAGACAAGCGTGACCGCATTCGGATGGGACTTATCCCTCCTGACCCTCCCAAAGGTATTTCGCACAACCTAGATTCACAGAACATCACACTAGTGCCTCTGCAGTTCGTCTCGCCAACCTGATGAAGGTTTTGACCTCGGATGCGGTGCAAGACCCCACGCGAGTTGAGGCTCGTGTACGCCGTGAAGTCACTATGAGGAAGCACACACATGACAAGATGAACACTGAGCGTAAGCTTACCGATGACCAGCGGCGCGAAAAGATCGACAACAAGAAGTTGGAAGAGGAAAAGAAAGGGGTCTGCGGTGCTGTCTTCAAGTATGTCTATCTGTCATTGCACCTTTGTCTTGTCCGGCCTAATTTCTTTCGCAATGAAGAGTCAAGAACTTGTCAGATCCTGCTCACCGCTTCAAAGTTCGTAAAAATGCGGAACAGTGGAATTTGACAGGTCTGTGCATCCTCAACCCGGGGTTCAGCATGATCTATGTCGAGGGCGCACAAACGTTCATACGACGATACAAGCGCCTGATGCTAAACCGGGTCGCCTGGACGGAGGCAGCTCGCCCTCGCGGAGGGGAAGCGGTCGAGATCGAGGAGGGCGATGAGGAGGGAGGAACCGAGGGCAAGGGGAAAGAAAAGGCTTCCGGGGTTGTGAACGTTGAAGGAGAGGGCGGAATGTCGCTGGAGAACAATGCATGTTACCTCGTCTGGGAGGGACTCTTGCGAGAGCGGGCGTTCAGCAGTTTTAAGCCGAGGAGCTGCCCTACTGATGGAGCCGCCAAGGAAGCGCTTGGACCAAAGTTAGCGGGTTACTGGGATATGACCAAGAATTGGAAACCAGAGGAAGAGGAGTTGTTCTAGTCCACTCATCGGTATCTTACGTGGTACGATTTTTACTACCATTCGAATCAGATTGATGGTAATAACCTTGGCTGGGTTTGCGCGGTTGGAAATGCAAAGAAGAGCAAGCCTCTATCATGTGTCTTTGCTCAGGTATTCGCTGTTCGCCTCCGTCGTCGGCTCTCTACACGGAGCAACTGAAAATCGACAGTGCGGATACACCTTTCTTTCACCAAACCCACTAGATTGTTCATCTCGCTGCCGCCTGCCTGCCTATTTCACTGTTTCCCCCTGTTTTGCAAGATCTGCTCGTCTCGTTGCCTTCGTTCAGTCCCTTCCACGGCCTGTCACCTTCAAGCTTCCTCATTCCAGTGGCCTTGCGTCACCAAGTTTCGCTGCGCTCTCGTTGCTTTCTCAGTACGCTTCCGATTCGTATATTGTAGTGATACCTAATGTACTGCTCCCACTCGCGCCAAGATCGAATTCCGCATGCTCCGAAGCGATAATATCTGGTGACACATATGGCCATAGCATAGGGGGCGTGAGTGTTTGTCACAAGGGAATATCACGGTGCACGTGATGCATGGCCGATCAGCACTTCGGTATTGTCAGTACTCAGTCCTGATTAAAAGTTAAACTCGAATCCTTCAGCCTGACCCTGCCGTTGTTCCATTATGTCCACCGACGCACTACAGACTTATCAAGCCGAACTCCTCATTCAAGCCGAAGAGGTCGGTGCCCTCAAATTCGGCCAATTCACTCTCAAGTCAGGACGGTACGCCCCCTACCCGCATCGGCAAAAACCGATCAGAATGACTTGGGATGATGACCTACGAATTGGACACGCACCCAACCAGGATCTCACCCTACTTCTTCAACGCCGGCCTGATGAGCAGCGGTAAGATCCTCGACACGATTGCAAACGCGTACGCCGCGACGATTGTCAGTGCGCTCGATGCGCGTGTCGTCCCCGCATTCGACATCGTCTTTGGGCCGGCGTACAAGGGGATCTCACTTGCTGCCTGTACGGTACTTGTGCTGAGTGCCAAGTACGGCCGCTCGTACGGGTTCGCGTATGATCGTAAGGAGGCAAAAGATCACGGCGAAGGCGGGACACTCGTCGGGGCACCTGTGCAGGGAAAAAAGGTGCTCATTTTGGATGACGTCATGACTGCTGGGACGGCTGTGAGGCTTGCTATTAGGTCGATCCAAGCAGCAGGTGGCGAGGTGGTGGGTGTGATTCAGCTGCTCGATAGGGGGGAGAAAGGTAAGGATGGAGGGAGCGCAGTGGAAGAGGTGGAGCACCTCGTCGGTGGTCAAGGACGCGTACTGTCGGTGCTCAAGATGAGGACATTAATGGCTTGGCTAGAGAAAAACGGGCAGTCGAACGTGCTGGAGAGGATGAAGGCATATTGGGACGAGTATGGCTGGAAAGCATAGAGCTACAGGCCGATATACAAGGCCCCGCTGCACGCAAACGGGCTGAACCTCGAGGAAATACAGTCATGTCCATATGGTGTATACCCTACTGATTCCCGAGCCGTTGACCAGACCCCCAACGATATCCGGCTGCGCGAGTATCTTGTCTGGGTGCGTGAACTTGGTATCCGTCTCTGTTAGTAGCCCGCTGGTCTCTTTCACGTTCACCAAACCAATCTCTCAACCACCTGGGTGCGCGAGCCAGGCCTGCAAACATCCCTTGTTCCATACCTGCTCCAGTGCCCGCACCCCACATGAACCACCACCAGAGATGACCGACAATCATCCCTGTCAGACATTCCGATGCGCGGCCATTGAGCACGTCTATTATGAAGAGGGCGTAGGGAAAGTACTTGAGCGGGATAGTGATGAGGCCCATAAAGGACGTTTGTGCGCCTGGTGGGGATAGCGCGCACATCGTGTACGTGATGCAGCATAGAAATGCATGGTCGTGGACCACGGAACCAAGTGGACGGCTAAGGGCCTGGGGACTATCAGGGAGTGTCAAAAGGACCGCAATAGCTGAAAAACTGACAGTAACCCCCAGGGACGCTAGGAAAAGCTGCCACGCATAGTCTGAGGAACGGCGCTCGTAATGCGTAGTTTCGAGACTGTTGGAACTTTGGCTGGGGGTGTACCACATGTTGGAAAATTCAAACAGACAAACAAGACGAAGAACTCAACTATAACATCACGAGGTGGAACAGGTATGATAACCCCGTTGCTAGTTTGTCGAACATAAGGTTGGAGTAACCATGAAAAGTTCGCGGGCACTTACTGCCGAAAAACAAGCTGGTGTACACTCTCCAAAGCTAGGATCGTATTAGCGGTGCAAAGATGGACTCGCAGAGAATATGGTGAGGCTCACCTCCAATTTCCTGAAAATGAGAGGGGTTATGAAGAGCCACTTGTGCATAGGCACGAAGCCAACGATGGCAGGTATGGTGACACCAAGGGACGACAGGACAAGAAAACGCGTTACTGGAGGGATGTGTTTGACGTCTGCTAAGATTTCTGCCATATTGGTACGTGTCAAACTCTACGAGCGTTAAAGAGGAGAACGAGTCTGATGACATGGGGGTGCACATCACGTGACGTCACGGTGCTATTGTCCGCCAGATTACTGTTCCGTGCCCTCCTGTACTGCTTTCCCATGTTCTATATCTGCTTACCACTGCGACTGACAAGGCTATCTGATGAACTTGAAGACCTTTCTCTCCTATTTATTAAATGAAGACACCCCTGACGAAGAGGAGCGTGCAGGTGCACCACGAGCATCTCAGGCAGCACCCACACCCGGCTCGGGCAATACTGGGGCCTCTGAGGACGTGGGAGGTAATACCGGTACCGTCGGAACTAGAGGTGGAAAAACCGATGAAGATAATGTAGACTTTGAGCATGGCGACAGTCAGGAATACGACGACGCTCTCCCCGATGGCGATTCAGATCCGGACAACCAGGATGCCAGCCCACGTGGTTTGCCCCGCTTTTATTCCTGGCTGCTGTCTTGCATATTCCCCTCTCCAAACGACGACGAAGAGATCCAAGCATACATACCCCACTATCGAACTCTGCCGCTCTTATCCGGCATCACCATCCCGTTTTGCATTTTGTTAGAGATTCCTGGGTTGACGGCGCATTGGTACATCCATAGGGATGGATCTACCATCGTAGATTCAAAACCTAACCCACCTTTGTTGGACGTCGGCATCGCACTGAGTTTACTTTGCGCAGTCTTGGCCAACATCTGTTTAGTTTTTCGTTTCCTGGAGAGGCGTATCAAGACAATGACGATCCTATGCACTTTGTTTCTCTCGATACATGGTAAGCTCGTATATGCTCTGTATCGTTACACTCTCATTGTGTTCAGATATTATCAATGTGGCTGCTCTTATTGCATTCGGAGTGACAAAGGGTGGGTACACATACGGGGAAGCATTTTGGATGACTTTATGTTCCACAATCGCGTCCACGTTCACGAATTTGACACTCATTATCGATCTCCTTCGAACCTCGGATTTTAAACGAAGCGGTGAGTTCCTAGGCTGTCACTTTCATAGTGGCTAGTCAGTTGAGTGTTCAACACAGGGAGCGGACTCACTAGAAGACAACGATCTTTGGTTATTATAATCATCGGTCTATTTTTCTATCTTGCCTTGGGTGCTCTTGTCAACGCCCTGCTTCTCAACCTGTCGTTCATCAACGGTTTATATTTTACGGTGGTGACCATTGAAACTATTGGCTTTGGAGATATTGTCCCAAAAAGCGCAGGCTCCAGAACATTCATCTGCTTCTATGCCACGCTGGGCGTGGTCAACCTCGCTTTCGTGGTTGGGTATGTTCGCGAAGCTGTCTTGGAAGGCCTTGATTTCGGGTACCGGAGACGGCTCTTAGCGATTCGGGAGAGGAGACGAGCTGCCCGTCGTCAGAGATATGCAGAGAAACGGTGGAGGCATGCCATTATATGGCGTTTACGCGAGCAACATGCACCTGTTTGGATCCCAGAGAGCACAAGCGATCACGAGTCCATTTGGTCAAAGCTCCAGACAAGCTTCTGGTACGCTGTACGGGGAGTTCGGTCGACTGCCAAGAGAAGCACGCACCAGAGTCATCGCCGGCAGGGCAAGAAACTTAATTTGTGCGCCCTTCCGCCACATCAGCTCGAGGCTGCAGCCCTCGAGGCCGGTGTCCCTCTCGATACACTACTTCCCGCAGATTTTTACGAAACATACGATAAAGATGGGCACTTTCGTGCTGCCAATGGCGACCGTCATGCCTTACCATCGTGGTTCGTGGTTCATCCGATCTACCATCGTAATAGACTTGCCACAGAGCCTCTGACACATCGCCGATTGGGCGTCATGGCTGTGATACTCACAAAGCTGGGCTTCTCCTTCTACGAGTCCGCTGGTAATCCTCTTCCGAATAGACCTGGTGTCCAGGGCGCTTTGACAACAGGTTGGACAGAGTCCGTCTCCGCCAGTTCGGGGAGTTTTGAAATAAACTCTTCGGAGGACGGAAAGGATTACCACGCGGAGGTGGTGGGTGTAGAGAAGAGAGCGTATTATACACGCTCTGGTTTGAGTTGGGGATGGTTTCTCGTCTTCTGGATGGTAAGCAAACACGGAGGCGAGGGAACAATGACTGAGTCTGCCATGCAGGGCGGTGCAGCCATCTTCAAAGCGGCTGAGGATTGGACGTACGGATCGTCTGTATACTTCTGTGTGTCTTCCCATCGCCTTGAATTACTTCTTGCCAACGTTGTTTGGTAGGCTTTATGTCTTTCGCAACGATTGGCTATGGGGATTTGGCCCCTACTACGCCAGCAGGTCGTTCCATCTTTGTTGTATGGGCCTTGGTCGGCGTTGCGACCATGACAATCTTCATTTCGGGTTAGCATTTGAGTGTCTGCCCTGATCCAGTACTGACACCTCTGCATGCAGTCGTTTCCGAAGCATATACCTCCCGATACAAGGGCATTCTTGGGCGTAACTCTTTCAGGAATGCCGCCCAGCAATACCACAAACGTACCAAGGTCGAGTTACAGGACCAGGTACAACGCATAGGCACCTCGACCAGGGTGAAGTGTGTCCCCAACGAGACGCTCGATCGCGAAAAAACCAACGTACTTGAAAACGGACCACCGACAGCGAGCGCCATAGCCGTTGATAGCACTACCCCTGCCGTTGCCTCGACTTCCAGGCCTAGTCATCATCATATCCACCACGCTCAGCAATCACTGGAGCGGCTTCCGCAACAAATCTTGACAGAGACACGTTCGATCCAACGGTACATGCAAATGGCTAGCGACCTCGACAGGCGTTCGACAGACGCGGGCAAACTTGTTGATGAGACTGTCTGGAACCTTGTCGATGACATCACGGGTGGGAGAAAGTTGACCGAGGACGCTAAGATGGATATCTTGAACGACGCAGAATCTCGTCAGGTTCGTGGACCCGGGCGGTGACCCACTTTTTCTTTCCTTTCTTTCTTTTTCGCATGGACGCTGACGTTTTTTTTCCCTTGATGGAACATAGATGCTGATGATGTTAGGGATTGAACGTGAGTCGAACGAACTTTGTGGGTGACGTATCCTTGTAGGTTAATGGGCTCGATATCTAGGGTCTTTGAAAGAGCTGGTGGACGTCTCCGAACAGGCAATCAAAGCTATCCAGGAACGGGACTGCATCATCGCGAGTCTAGAACGAGAAATGGAGCAGGATGAAGAGGACGTGTGATGCCGGATAGGTTCTCTAGGCAGATGCGGGTGCGATTCAGAATGCCATTTGTATCTGGAGTACATTTTTGTGGAGTTTGCGAGAGATCTGGTACATACATAACTTAAACATATATATTTGCCAGGCATTCCTGCTACAGACATAGTCGATGTCCTCGTTTACCGGGCCCGTGGTATTCAGTGACCTGGGCGAGTTCACAATACGTCGTATCATCACCACCGCCAAACATTCGAATTCAGTCAAGCATAACGCACATAAAAGTCAGCGCCATGTCTGTCAAAACAAGAATTCCGTCTACACCATGGCCGTTCAGCCTCCTAACGCCGAGACACACGACATCCTTCCTCCTACCCTCCTGGTGGACCTGGCTGGCTTGGAAGAGGTGTACGGGCTCGTCGAGGACACCCGGCACCTATTAGGTATGTAGTTCGTGACGCATACTTCTTTTGTTTTCTCTTTCACCATGGCTACGTGCTGAGTCGTCATCGTCTGACTCTTCGGTTGTGTCTCCCATACTGGGCATCAAGGAACGATGTCGATGGTGGATCAGCTAGTTACCGACAGCGCGGGTTCTGCGTCGGAATTGAGTGTTGCTCTCTGTCCATGGCATGCCACTGCCATTGAAGATCTCGCCCAGTTAGCGGTTGCGTCAATGGAGCGACATGTCGAGGGGATGAAAAAACGCGCCGAGGAGATGAGGCAACGAGTGACTGCGATGGAACGGCATCTCGACGAACTGGAACAGCAACTTGCGGGACCGACCCTCGACCATATCGACGGTAGAGCAGACTGTGTCATCTAGGGGGAGTGCTTCGCTATTTAGGTGGACACAAGTGTGTGTAAAGCAACGTCAATGTTTGCACGATGAAATACGTCGCCGTTCGTGCTTTTGAGCAACTTGGTCACGACCGACTCAGCCAGCATCGGCACTTGCGTTCGTGCATACTCTGAAATAGTGACCACCTGGCGAATTTCGCAATTAAGTGAGACGTCCCGCCAAAGTAAAGCTGAGGGTTGACTACGGTGCGTGAGCACCAATTTCCGTGGACAGCGGCGCGGTCCAATAATTCCAGGGTATGGCACTCACACATCGCAAACTCAACGAGTGATCCGCTCCATCTATCCAACAACGTCTTCAGGCTGCCGCTCTCCCATGTGAACAACCTAAATCGATTTGAAGACGACCTCTTCCTCTTCCTCGAATATCCGTGTCTCCATAGATGTCCGACCGGACCTGCGCGTGCAAATGGTGTTCAATCTGCCTAGGTTAGTGGTGACATCCAGGCACTCATCTTGGGCCTCGTGTTCGACATTCAGCACGAGGTCAGACACGGATCGATGTACGTTCGAAAGGGCCGTGAGAATTACCACCGTAAAACTACCTAGTAGTAGGGCCAGGGAACCAGGGTGAGGATGAATAGACTTGCGCAGGTTAGTACAGGGGAGTGGGGCCCGAGGAGGAGCAAAATCTCGGGTAGTGTTTTTATTATCATGTGCGCGACCCCTAGTAGCCTGTCAGGTGAAACTTCGTCTTATTGCTCCACAATTCCCCCTCCTGCAGGCATTGGTCGGTCACTGAAATCGATGTAACTGATCGTCTTCCATAATCAGATGGCTTCTTGGGCCAAATCCCCTCCTTCCATCCGGGCATTACTTATCGATATTTCTGGCACGCTTCTGGTAGGATCATCACCCACCCCCGGCGCTGTCCAGGCACTCGCGAAACTTCGTGCTGCACAAATTCCCTTCCGTCTTTGCAGCAACACTAGCGAGAAGTCAAGCGATGCCGTGCACGAGCGGATCCGTGCGGCCGGATTGGACGTACGCCGAGAGGAGTTGTGGACCAGTATTGGTTCGCTCAACGCGGTACTGAAGAAGTTGGGGGTGAAGAGGTAGGTGTCATCCATCTTGCGTGTTGGTCGCATCTGTTTCTGCTCATTGGGCTATCTGGCGTCTAGGCCATATATGCTGCTCTCCCAATCCGCCTTGAAAGAATGTACGGCTGCTTCAGAGAACTTTGTCGGCGCAGAACCCGACTCATCATCTTTATTGCCGTACGACGCCGTCGTCGTCGGTCTCGCGCCATCCCTCCTTGACTACGCGCATCTCAACACTGCTTTCCGGATCCTCGTCGGCGAGGACCTGTCCAGGGATACCTCCGACTCTCGAGCCCACTCAGAATTCACATCTAGCTCAAATATAGAGGAAATCGATGTCAGACCGCGTCCCCCGCCGCTCATCGCCCTGCACAAAGGGTGCTACTTCGAAGCCTCCGATCATGCCCTTTCTCTCGGCCCGGGCCCGTTCGTACACGCACTCGAGGTCGCCGCACGGACGTCTGCAACGGTTGTCGGGAAGCCCACGCGGGCATTTTTCGACCTCGTGTTGCGTGACGTTGGCTGCGATCCCAACCTGACGCGACACATAAGGGATCTGGATGTCGCGGACGTGTCGCCCAACATTTCAGATCCACACCGCGACCGTGCCCCCGGTCGGGCCCCGTCCTCTGACGTGCATGGTTGGGAGGGCATCGCAGTGATTGGCGATGATGTGGACGCAGATCTCGGCGATGGCGCCGTCGAACTTGGTCTCTGGCGTGTCCTAGGTGTGCCTTGTTCTCTTTACTTTTACCGATGCACTATATATTGATCATTGACGGACTCAGTGAAAACGGGCAAGTACCGCCCAGGGGACGAACGACGGACAAATTCGACGTTCCCTGACCAGGTCTTTGGGTCGTTTGCTGAGTTTGTGGAGGGGTTGCTCGAGCGGCGGAGGATTTCGTCTGGAGACGATGGTTGGCATTGCAAAGATGCCATGAAGTAGCCAGCGCAGAATCAATAAGGTGTACAGCTAATGCTCGCAAACTGATGGAGAACAGCCATTATATTGAAAGATGATTAGAAGGTAAAGGTGTGAGCGAATGGGGCGCGAGCTAGAGAAACGGACCATTAGGTCCCGTACAGTGTAAGTACGGGTATACGAGTGGTAACGAGTGTGTAAGTACTCACCTCCAGTCGGTCGTATGAAGGACTGGAGGAGAGGGATTGTACCGTACGATGTGGGAAATAGCGACATCTAAACATGGTAATGTAACGAGTGTCGGTAGTAGAAAGGAAAGAAAAAGTACTATGTACGGGGTGATCTCCAACAAAAGGGGATTGCTCCACGAGAGCACGATCGCAATGTAATGCCTCCCGGGCCGAAGCGAACTCAATTTCCCGTCACAACTGGAGTGGCCACGTACGCGTTCCAAGCCTCAACGGTCACCGATGGGAAGAAATACGTGGATTCTGTCGTGGCACTGCCATAATAGATCCCTGCCTGGCCAGTCATGATTTCATTTGCGAGGGAAGACACTTCTCCTCCGACAACCGTGACCGATCCCGAATCAGTATTAGCCACCAGTCCAGTTGCATTGTTACCGAAAATGAACTCTCGGACGAGGGTCAGAGCCTGAATGGGTGTTAGGAAAACAAGCAGGAAAGGAATAAGTCTCTCACCGAGATGGGATTAGTATATCCAAGAAGATGTCCAGCATGATCCACAAGGACATACTTCCATCCACGTTCCTGGTGGACGATCCCAGCAAACTCACCATTGTCGTTGTACCACGGTGTGTCTGGCTGACGTGTGAAACCCTGGATTCCACCAAATGACGTGTTCTAAATAATAAAGTGTCAGGGAGTGAATGATGTGTCAAATACACAACAGCGCACTTGGATGACAACTGTATGCACAATGAGCACGTTGCAATAATGGGAACTAGGGAGACCCACTCTGAGAACCGAAGTGTGGGACAAGCGAATCATCGTTTCCAGAATATATGATGACCGATATATTATGGGCTGTCATATTTGTTGCAAGATCTGTTAGGAATGCCATGGGTCTGGCTTCTCTGAGTATCTCATTATGCTTGACATGATTAGGACTCACTCGACGCCTACAGAACATTGATCATGAGTAGATTGTCATTGATGGTTAGTAGAAGGATCGGAGCTCACTTGGGTCACCATAACCCAAACTGTCTATTAACAAGTATGTAAAATTGCTGTAAACATCCCGAAATAATTACTCACTGGAATTGTTATTCGGTGCAAAGGTAAGAGAGGAGAATAGTTCCCAGTCTTTGCTCGTAGGCGCATGGAGGGCAGCACGCGTTTGGACATCTGGGAGAACGTACATTCACGCCAGCCCACCCATCCATAGCTCACGAACGAACCATTAAGAAATATACTTGCATCCATTGTCACCTCAGGGCTCAGTGCATCGGGGACATTGTAGACGTCGAAGTCGCCGCCCATGGCTAAGGCAGGAATTCTAGAATGGGAAACCAAGCAGAATAAAATGAGGTGGAAACATACACCAAGGAAAAGTGAAGTTGACGGCGTAGTCAACCATCTCGGCACTCAAGTCACATTGATACCAAGGGTCGATCGTTCCGTTCGGGCGACCGGAAAGGTCACGTTTCCACGCGTCGCGTGCGCGGAGCCTCTCGCTGCGGTCCAACAGTAAAATGTCCCTCTTCCTGAGCTTCCTGGAAAACTGATCCTGCACTCGCTTTGTGAGCTGCGTGTTGTATTTTCTATATGCTGTGTAACCGCCATAGGGTATTGGGGGATTCGGAGTCGGGAAATACTCCGGTTGAGGGTACTGAAGAGTGAGATTGTACTCGCAGAGCCTACTCCTTAAATAGAGAAATAAGCATGCCCGTCAGAACACGAACCCTAGCCACCTCAAACATACTGCTCTTGGAAGTACTGAAACACTTCAGTATCATACCCAATGATTTGAGGGTATGTCTCCAGCACGCTTATCACTGGCGATTCCATGGACGTCCCTAACGACGCCATAGTTCCGTCCCCAATACCAATTGCCGAGAGACGGACGGGAGGATTGTCCGTCTCGAAATAGGTTTTGGTGATATACGGCTGAAGCGATTTAATACCGATTAGTTTACATGCTTGAGAGGACAGTACATACTATGTACATTCCGGCGTAGCTTTCACCGGTGATATGCAATGGACGTGTGGCGAGACCGGGAAACACCTTGGTAAAGTTTTCCAGGAAGCCCATCTGCTGATACGTGAACAAGGCATACGAAACGAACCGCATACACTCACAAAATCGCGAGCCAGCTGATCTTCATCAGTGACTGGAGGGAGCATAACATCGATCCGTGAGTACTAGAACCTAGCTGGGTGTTCTCACCATAACCCTCAGAATCAACCGTACCAAACCCAGTTCCACTGATACAGAACATGTGAAATATACGTTCACGAAGATGAGAGGACAGACTCACACCGGTTGGTCAATCCACACATAATCGGCGACATTGGTCCATGAGTATTGATTATCGACAGCTGAATAATCGCTCAAGATCCGGATGGGGCCGTTCTGAGATATTCATGTCAACACAATTATCGCATCAGGGAAGTATCGGACACACCTCGAAGAGGAGTCCAGCGAGACTTGAGGCGCCCGGACTACACAAAGTCGTCAGCTGCGTACCATATATGCGCTCGCAAACTGACCCTCCGTTGAGCCAGATCCCCCAAGGCTCACTACTGTTCGCTGTAAACGATCCGTTGGAAGATTCGAACGCCCAAAAGAACAGGGTATCATTCGGATGACCCTGTCTCTGCACGGGGATATTGCCGGCCCAGTTCCGAGCGAGGGGCCATGTCACGTTTGGAAGGCTCTCGGTCACCTGAAAGTCTGTAGGAATAGTGTAATAGCGTTAATGGAGTAGGTGTACGCATGAGGTATCAGTACATACAGCTCTGCCAATCCGGACTGTAGTCGCCAAGCGGCATTCCAGGATACACCTGAGGCCAGCTATTTTGGTCCTGTGCGAACACGAGCGAGGGAACAGATGCCGATAACAGGAGAGCAGCGCATGATGCTAAGGACATGTCCAGAGAGCAGAATATGGTGCAGGGGACATGTCCTGCGGTCTTTTATGTGTAGCGGGTATTTTTCTGTGTTCTACCCGAGGCATAGCCCAACAGACCACAAGCGCACTATGCCTGTCTAATAATGACATACTATTAGTGTTACCTGGGCAGAAGTTGGCGCTGTCGTTAATCAAATGTTCGATGACAATGGTGTATCGCCGGTGGTGTAACTGTCTTGAAACGCCATAACCCTAGGCAGACCAAATTACCCGGGCGTAAAATGATAGCGGACCCAATGATATGCAATGCGAGAACAAGTAGCGGCGAATACAACTTCGGGTACCTCCAAGGATAGGGACCAGTACGTCGGAGCCAGAGGGGCGGGTTTGGCAGCAGTTTCGAGCATATGAAAACTCTCATCAGGGGCTACCAGACTCCTGTCGGTACTGGCACGCACGGACTGGCTCCTTCGATCTATCCATGACAACCAATACTCATAAGCTGATGGAGGATACCTACCCGACCCGCTCCCTCACGATTAACCCCGCTTGCCAGCTCACTAATTAGTCACCGCTGACACTGACCATCCGCCGCAGATACACTTTATGTGATAGGCATTTGGTCATTTTGTTTATGTTGGAGTGGGACAAAATCCAAGCTCAGTGGTGGTGAACAACCTGTGACAATTCACGCCATTTAGTGATTATGCCGACTCGATGGGTAGTAGTCTTGAAACACAAGGGAGAGTCGACAATTCTCCAGTGAGGTAACCGAACTCAAATGAAGAATATGGGCTCGCGCTACGGGGCCAGTCACGGCTGAAGGCCCGATGGGGACTTGTCTAGCGTCGGCTTTGCTTGAAACACGGTCCTTTTTACATGTGTGATAGACATCGAGTTTATCTCCTTTCCCGCGAAGCAATAGTAATAACAGGAAACAAGACAGGACATCATAAGTTATCGCGGTGCACAGAATGTGTCTCGACCTACCACATCTAATACAAAAACCAGTCCTGGACGCTGGCCACTAGGATCGACGGAAAACAAAAGGGGGACACAGTCAACAATAACTTTACCACAGCATTGTGAACGCGATCGCTAGCACACTACCCACGAGAAATCCCTGGCGAGTGAGAAGGCCCTCCAGAAACAAGGAACTCGCACGACTCGTCGCAGTTGCACTAGCCATGTAGACGTTCCAAGTATCAACGGTCGCCGATGGGAAGAAATACGTGGATTCCGTCGTGGCACTGCCATAATAGATCCCTGCCTGGCCAGTCATGATTTCATTTGCGAGGGAAGACACTTCTCCTCCGACAACCGTGACCGATCCCGAACTGGTATTAGCCACCAGTCCAGTTGCATTGTTACCGAAAATGAACTCTCGGGTAAGGGTCAAGGCCTGAATGGGTGTTAGGAAAACAAGCAGGAAAGGAATAAGTCTCTCACCGAGATGGGATTATTATATCCAAGAAGATGTCCAGCATGATCCACAAGGACATACTTCCATCCACGTTCCTGGTGGACGATCCCAGCAAACTCACCATTGTCGTTGTACCACGGTGTGTCTGGCTGACGTGTGAAACCCTGGATTCCACCAAATGACGTGTTCTAAATAATAAAGTGTCAGGGAGTGAATGATGTGTCAAATACACAACAGCGCACTTGGATGACAACTGTATGCACAATGAGCACGTTGCAATAATGGGAACTAGGGAGACCCACTCTGAGAACCGAAGTGTGGGACAAGCGAATCATCGTTTCCAGAATATATGATGACCGATATATTATGGGCTGTCATATTTGTTGCAAGATCTGTTAGGAATGCCATGGGTCTGGCTTCTCTGAGTATCTCATTATGCTTGACATGATTAGGACTCACTCGACGCCTACAGAACATAAATCGTGAGTAAATTGTCATATGTGGTTGGTAAAAAGATCGGGGCTCACTTGGGTCGCCATAGACATTGACTATCGACAAATGTGAACTTGCTATAAGCACCAGGAAATAGCTGCTTACCGGAACCATTCGTCAGTGCGAAAGGATTACTGATAACTTCTTCCCAGTCTTTGCTCGTAGGTGCGTGGAGGGCAGCACGTGTATGATTATCTGCGAAAACGCACATAAACACTAGCATATCCGTTCACGGCCAACAGACGGACCATTGAGAAAGATACTCGCATCCATTGTCGCTTCAGGACTCAATCCATCGGGGATATTGTACACGTCGAAGTCGCCGCCCGCGGCTAAGGCAGGAATTCTAGAAAGGGAAACCAGGCAGAATAAAATGTGGAAACGTACACCAAGGGAAGGTGAAATTGATAGCGTAGTCGAGCATCTCACCGTACAGATCACATTGGTACCAAGGATCGATCGTTCCGTTCGCGCGTCCAGTAAGGTCTCGCTTCCACATAGCGCGTTTGTGCAGTCTCTCCCCGTGTTCCAAAGGAGAACCATTCCTCTTCCCCAGCCTTGTGGAGAGCCGATCCTGTATTTCGATCATGAACCGTTCCTTTGTCATCTTTGAACCGTATTTTCTAGAGGTTCCTGCAGAAGCAGCAGAGGGTAGTGGGGCATTCGGGGTCGGAAAATGCTCTGATTGGGGGTACCGAAGAGTCAGATTGTATCCGCACAGCGTACTCCTACGTAGAAATAAGCATTCCTTGACAACAGATAGAGCTGCCTTGAACATACTGCTCTTCAAAGTACTGAAACACTTCAGTATCATACCCGATGATTTGAGGGTATGTTTCTAGCACACTTATCACTGGTAGTTCACAAAATCCCTCCAACGACCCGACAGCTCCATCCCCAATGGCAATGGCCGTGAGATCGACGGGAGGATTGTCCATCTCGAAGTAGGCTTTGGTGATATACGGCTGAAGCAATTTATACCGATCAGCTTGCTTGTTTGAGGACCGGTATACGTACTATGTATGTTCCGGCGTAACTCTCACCGGTGAGATATAAAGGACGTGTAGCAAGATTGGGAAATACTTTGACGAGGTTTCCCAGGAATCCCATCTGCCGATGCATCAAGATGGCATAGAATCCATGCGCCACTAACTCTTACGAAATCAGCACCCATCTGGTCCTCGTCAGCGACTGAATGCGTGCCAGAATCAGACAGCACCGGCTAGAACCTATTCGATGTACTCACCATACCCGTCGGTATCAGCCGTACTGAACCCAGTTCCGCTAATACAATCACGTCAATCTTCTGCCATGAAGATGAAGAGCCGGACATACACTGGTTGATCGATCCACACATAATCGGCGACATTGGTCCATGCATACTGATTGTCGACAGCCGAATAATTGCTCAGGATGTTAATAGGGCCATTCTAAGACGTGTCAGCTTGACGACGTGGTGTGTTACCCGAAACGTATCAGACGAACCTCAAACAGGAGACCGATGAGACTTGAAGCACCAGGACTATACAAAACCCTTAGCTGTGTATTGTACATGAGTGCATGAACTCACCCTCCGTTGAGCCAGATTCCCCAAGGCTCACTACTGTTCGCTGTAAACGATCCGTTGGAGGACTCGAATGCCCAAAAGAACAGGGTATCATTCGGATGATCCTGTCTCTGCACGGGGATATTGCCGGCCCAGTTCCGAGCGAGGGGCCATGTCACGTTTGGAAGACTCTCGGTCACCTGAAAGTCTGCGAGCGAGACCAGTCATGGCGTCAGTGCAGCCAAAAAGTACACATAGTACATACAGTTCTGCCAATCTGGACTGTAGTCCCCGGAAGGCATTCCGGGATACACTTGAGGCCAGCCAGACGGCATGAGCTGGGCCTGTGCGAGCGTCAACGAAGAGAAGGCAGAGGCCGATACTAGGAACGCCCAGGACATGGTTGGAGAGCAAAACACGACCAAGGGTACGTGATGCCGTGTGGGCTTTTTAAGTGGTATGATAAGCAAGGGTGTGGGTGGCCTGTGCGACTGACTTGGGGAATGAGATCATCATATCATGATGCAGCCAGAAACACCACTTGGGTCCGCATGAGGCAGAGGGTCGTCCGCGATGATCAATTCAGTTCCCAGAGGGAGAACGACGTGGGCTTCGACGTTGTTGGGCCATGCTGCTCGAATACGTGTGAGCACTTCCATTGAAGTGTAAGACCCCACCCAGCACGTGTCTCGTAAGGGTAATCAAATCAAGTTATGTAACTTCGCTCAAGCTGCGGTCAGACTGGTTTAATTAACCGGCGCCATCAATGGCGCCGTTTCACCGGTTCCAATCTCCGTCCGACTCCATCTCAGGGTGAGAAGGTTATTGTTTGCTGGGTTGGAATGATCTGATCTGCCGTCCTATCGCTCATTGTCCTCTCACAAGACGTCGACCGAGTTCACACACAGGACACCCGTGCTCAGTGCATCGTCGTGACCTTCATAATATATAACTTGCGCGCCCACAAACGCCATCAAAAGAAGTTAGATGAACAAGGGACGAAAGCGGTGCGGCTCGCAACCATCACCGCACTTGTCGTCATCAACATAGTCCATGGATACCTAGTCACATCTGGTTTCCTAAGCGCTCATTGGGCTGCCTAATTTGGGTCGACAATTCAAACATGATTTCTTTTTGGTATAGCGCAATATTTTGTCCAATCGGAATACTCGAATGGCTGG